>JAKCPI010015840.1:0-72793 GCA_023213315.1 Euborellia annulipes | reverse complement strand
TTTATATAATAAAATAAATTAATAGTTAACTTATATATAAATACAAGTGGTAAAGCCCGCATTCGGCACCTTTACCAACTTTACCACTTGCCACTGAGCTAGGACAAAATTTTTAGTTTTAAATTCATACAAATTCATCTCGGTAATTTCTTTTATTCAATAATTTTAATAGTTTTCAAGGCTATCTCAGAAAATGAAAGTCAATTACTTCTTAAACAGCGGCATAACTAGCCTTTGAGGGCGGAGGGGTCAAAGCTAAACTAGGGCGTTTTTTTTTTTTTTTTTTGGATTGGGTGCATAAGGTCCGAAGACGAAGAAGAAGGTCAACATAGGACCAGTGGTCACATCCAGCCAGGAAGAATATATTTAAAAAAAAGTAAAAAGGAGAACCATAAAAGGGAACTCAACTGCAGGAACTGAGAAGATGCCTGTTGAGATTAGACTTGAAAGTCTGAAGATTGTAGGTTTTGAAGAAAATAGACGCAGGGAGCTTGTTCCAATCACGGGAGGTCATGGAGACAAAGGAAGATTGCAATTGAATAGTTCTGTTAGTCGTGATCTGAACAGCATAGGGATGCTGGGACGATGCCTCCCTTGTGTTCCGTGTATATGTTGCTTTGGGTGGAATAATTGATTTTAATTCGGCCGAGCTTTGGCCATGATAATACCTATTTTAATATCAGTGCCTCCCCCCCCCCCAGTTACGCTACTGTTCTTTAAGGCTTTAATAATACAAATTTCCACATCAATATTGTAGTTATAATAGAAATCTGAAAACTATATTGAATAATAATTACTATTGACAATCAATCGACAATTTATATATCTACGTATATAAAATTAAAATATTCACAATGGTAAAAAAAAAATTGAATTTGCTTTGCATTTCATGAAACAAAGCTTTTTTTTTTTTGTTTAAAATACTCTAGAATAATTTAATTAAATTGAACATATTGTATTTTTTTTTTTAAATATTTTTCACCCTCTTTAATTCGATGTGATACAAATCATAATTAAAAAAAAAAAATCGATCACCCACATCCGAGATATTATTTTAAAATGTACATTGATAGAAAATAATTTTTTTTACATTAAAATTTAAATATCTTACTGCTGTTCTCCAAAATTAACGAGAAAATATTCCTAAGATATACAAATTATTCACTAGTTTTCAAAAAAAGCTAATTAAAATTTTAAATTGTCTTTTTTAGGAATAAAGGAGAATATTAAATTCTTCTTTAAGGAGTACTTGTTAAAAATAAAGGTTACGTAGGATGCATCATTAAAATATATATTCATGCGAAAAATGTTATTCAATCAGAAAAAAAAATTGATAGAATATTTTGAAAAAGAGAAGAGAAGAAGATGTTAAGATGAAAATTCATTCAGTATTGATTGTTTACATTATGAAGGGGTTGGCCTTCTTGTCTTGATTGGATGCCGAGAAAACAGGGTTAGAATTGCTAATGTCTTAGATATAAATACTCCTTTTCCATTTATTTATTTATTTATTTGAATTCTTTAAGCTTGATCTCTTGATTGATAAATATCATCCATCTCACACAATTTTAATTCAAAACTTTTAAATAAAAGATAGATAACACCGTTGTTATTTTGTTTTCCAATTTCTTACTTTATTAAAAAAAAAAAAGCCTTATTTTAGTCTTATTTAGAATCGCTGACCTTATTTCGATTTCGTTAAAATGACGTCATTTTGTATAAGAAAAAAAATTGAGTTCGATATTTTCTGCTTATATAGCAGAATTTTTAGATGCGATATAATATGGTAAACTCACAAAAAAAAAAATATTTATTTTATATAATTAGATATTACTTCATGTACCCGGGTACATGAAGTAATATCTAATTATATAAATCTCCGTTTCGCGGCTTACCTACGCGATGTATATAATATCTTAAATATTATATATAATTTCTTATTTATTTATTTTATACTAATTTTATTTTTTCTTTTGATTTTTTACCTTCTAAGATACGAGGTAGAGAAAGTATTGTATTCGTAAAAAAATTTGTCCTCTATATTTTGACAGTTTTCAACGTCGTGAGACTTCCCTGAATCCAAAAAAAAACAATTTTTTAAATAATGTCTCTGTGTATAGTCACGATTACTTAGAAACACAATCATCCAGATGTATGAAATTTTGTATAAAGTTACTTTCTCCGTAAAATTGACGATCTGTATAAACGTTTGAAATAAATACAACAACCGGAAGTAGTACTTAACATGAAAAGTTTTTTTCAAAAATTATCAAATTTATTATTTTTACTTTCTCTTACCTCTATATATGTTAATATATAGAGAGAGAAAGTATTGGATTCATGTCAAAAATTCGATGTCGAGATTTTGATGGATATACACGTTTTGAGGTCCCCTGAATCCAAAAAAGTGGTTTTCGCAGCATGGTCTGTCTCTGTGTTCAATTTTAAGCATGAAGGAATTGAGCTAGGAGGTTGAAATTTTATATTTAAGTTAGACACCCCCTGGAGCGAATATGATCTTTAAAATGTATATTCTCATTTTGCCATTGAAATCTTTTGAAGACCACTTTACTCTTGTACTTCATAGAGAAGATAGGAGAAATGGTTGCCATGGTAACAAAATATAAATATTACATCTTGAATTCTAATATATCGGCGGAAACTATCAATATATATATGTCGACACGAAAAATCTGGTGCGCCAGTCACACCAGATTTTTATATCTTCTAAAAATGTTTACTATTCTAAAATATGTTATGATAAATTACACTACTTTAAAATGTTAATCAAAGAAAACTTTGAAACCTCGGGTGGGTAACCCTAAAGAATCACTGATTGTGAGTTGAACGTCCCCCGGTAGCCATCGGTGTAATATAATTTAAAACAAATATATACTCTTGTATGTATACACAAAAACCATATTTGGCCTGAACGTACGAGAGGGAAAATTAAAAAAAAAAAAAAAATTATTTATGTAAAACCTAAAATGGCCGCAGAAAACACCCAACTGGGACGCATGTGGCTCGTGGCCGCGGATTGGACATGCCTGTTATGGATTGGACATTTGAAATATACATTAATAATGCCTATCAAAAAAAGTAAAGTTTTGCTTTTAATATGCCAAAATACTAAAATTTCTGATTATGAAAAAACATTGATGTTTTTATACCTTATACAATAGATTTTGCTTTATATTTACCCTGATGAAATATAAAAATAATATCTTAGATTGCCAAAACGTCTTCAATTAATATATCGGAAAGAACTGCAGTTTAATACCTAAGTATTATTATCCACTGATTGATAATGCGAAAAATAAAATTTTGCGTGCCGATTTGACCAACATCTTTAATTATTTAATTTTTTTTGTATCTCATCTATATACGTAAATTATTTCAAAAGTATTTTCACACCCACTTGTACACATCAATCTTTGTAGCTCTTCTCTTCACCTACGCCGCTATTTATACAGTTAGATAAACATTCGATAATAAGGGGAGCGTAATAATACTCGTATGAGTTGGGAGAGGAATATATATACAAGAGGGAATATGTTTAATGAAGAATATAAATGACTGTGGTGATGATTGACTAAGGAGCTCAATGAGGAAAGGCAGCCAGCATAAATAAAAACTTTTATAATATTTCATCGACGTTTCGGGAGCACTCCGCTCCCATCTTCAATACAACAAATATTCATAAAATGCATTATTTAACAAAATTTTAACAATTGTATGATATAATGTATAGGCTGTCCAGATGAGTACCAGTCTCAAACGCCGACCAAGATAGACTGTTGTGTATACATTATAATGTTCTCCATCTCAATTGCAACAATTATTTTGTCCTGAAGATGGGAGCGACGTGCTCCCGAAACGTCGATGAAATAATATAAAAGTTTTTATTTATGTTGGTTGCCTTTCCTCATTGAGCTCCTTAGGGAATATGTTTATTAATAATTACATAGGTGTCATTTAGATTATATCTAGAGAGAAGCGAAGAAGAGCGCCTTTTTACAACGCTTTTATTTTTCCACTTAATCTAAAATCTCAGGAATATGGATCCATCTAGCCTCTATATATGTTAATATATAGAGAGAGAAAGTATTGGATTCATGTCAAAAATTTGATTTCGAGATTTTGATGGATATACACGTTTTGAGGTCCCCTGAATCCAAAAAAGTCCTTTTCGCGACATGGTCTGTCCGTGTCTGTTCAATATAATGCATGAAGGAATTGAGTTCGGAGGTTGACATTTTATATTTAAGTTAGACGCCCACACCTAGATCGTGAAAATAAGCTTTTGATCAAAATCGGCCAAAAAGTTCTACAACTTAACTGATGTAGTTTTTCAGTTTTTTCGATTTTCTCAAAATCGCTCCAACTATTTTGATTAAAATTCAAAAATCTATTATTTTTTAAATGCTCTTTAATATTTATATTCACATTTTTCTTTTAAAATAGTTTGAAGCACATTTTACTCTTGTATTTCACAAGAACTTAAAAAACTTAAAAAAATCTGGTGTGAACAATCAAATCAGATTTTTAGTTTTATTTACATACTGATAATTAATATTATTTTCTCATTAATAATTACAAATAATAATTATCATCGCGGTTGGAAAATACGTAAAACTATTTTACTCCCTCTCTTATTATCTGTGATTGCAATATTTTTATAATTTATATACCTTAGTCTAATGGAATCTAAATCAGTATTTTGAAAATTTCTCTCCCTGCATGAGCTCGGGTTCATTTACGTAAAATGAGTTATTTGCTCTTATATTTTCATGCCAGGCGAAAATGCTTTTAATACCGGCTGGTTGGTCATATTTCCTATCCATTTATGTAATAATATCTATTTAAGATATGAATTATCATCTGAGGATGGGAATGGTTACGTTAATCCTTGAAACTTCCAACAGAAAATGTCATAATCGAATTTCCATTATTTCTCGTTTCCATTAATATACATAAAAAAAAATTCTATAATAAAAAGTATAAAAAGGATTTAAAAAAATACATATAAACTCTGGATTAAATAAGGACTATGATTTAAAATTTTAAAAAATATTTTCCATTAAAATATTGCTAAAAGTGAATGTCAAAAATAGAGATAATCCGACCACTGTATTTTTATTTTCTCTTACCCATATATCAGTGGCGGTCCCAGGATTTTGCCAAAGGGGGGGGGGCATTTTTTTTTATTTAAGCTTTTTTCGGCAGCGAAAGCCATTAAGACCCCATATTTATTTATTTGAGGTTAGGTATAACTTTTTTTCTTTGTTGCATTTTAAATTTGAAAAAACTACATGCTGCATTGCACAACAGTCCGTTATCACTGAAAAAGTGATATATTGAAGGCCTTTGCCCTATCTCAAATTTAAAAAATACAACATTTTTAATAATTTTTTACCTTTTTCTAACTCTAATATAAATGATTTTTACTACAACAGTTCACTATTCAACTGTTTTGATAATTTAAAAAAATTCATAAAATCCTCTGATTTTTGTGAAATATCAAAAAGTACCACAGGTCTTATCTCCCATTCCCGAGTTCTTCGTCTGTACATAAGTGTTGGAAAAACCCTCTGAAGAGCATCACATTTTGGTACGTTTCATACTCAAATCGTACATGCCTGTATGGTTTAAGATTAAAAAAAGTAAGTAGCTTACAGATGGAGCAAAATATGTTTTTAAGTTAATTACATCTTCAAGATTCATGGCAGAAAACATGAATAAGGTGATTGACCCAATAATTGAAAGAAATGCATTTTTCGCACATCCGGAAACTTGCTTCTTAGTATGATCGTTCATGAAAGGGCCCATATCAGAGAGTTGGGGCTTAGAAGAATCATAAAAGCAAGGGCCGTAGCTTCCAAAAAAAAGCTAATTCGAACTTATAAACCGCCAAAACTCAACTTCCAGGCAAAAGAATATTACGAAATTATTGATTGGACTACCACAACTATTTATCTACCGCCTTTGTTGCGAAGAGTATCTGACGAAGAAATGTGGGCCAAAACAAAATTTCAACTGCCAAAACAGCGAAAGATTGGAACTTCCATAATTTCCCGTGTCACACGCAGGCGGTGGAGCGCTTGGTGAAATTGGTTACTGAAGCCTCCTCAAAACTCGTTGGCGCCAAGAACGGAGATGCTTTCATCCGAACAACGCTGCTATCAAAAGCTACAATGCCAAGTTTTGCAACCAAGTGTGATTTCAAAGTTCCAAATATTAAAGAACAAGAAAGCAAGAATGGATATGTCTTAATGAGAATTTGAGAAGGTTACGATACAATTTTTAGTGTAGGAATTGACAAATTGTATTTTAGAATTGATTTTTTAATTAAAAAACTCTTATCTATTTATTTATTTATGCTACAGAAACTTGTTCTATTAACATTACAAATTAAAAAAAAAAAAACACACATGAGTAGTAAATTTGAAAAAACTACATGCTGCATTGCACAACAGCCCGTTACCACTGAAAAAGTGATAAAAAGTGGTTTCCCCAACATGGTTTGACTGTCTTTCTATGTGTCTTTGAACAAAATATCTCAAGAACGAAAAGAGCTAGGAGGTTGAAATTTTATATTTAAATTAGGTACCCCCTTTGGAGGTGACACGAAGCTTTTGAGCAAAATCGGCCAAAAAGTATTAGTATTTTACTGATGTACATTTTCAGTTTTTTTTTTCGATATTCTCAAAATTCGCTCGAAAGATTTTGATTAAAATTCAAAAATCACTTATTTTTAAGATGCTCTTTAAAATGTATATTCTCATTTCGCCCGTGAAATATTTTGAAGCACACTTTACTCTTGTACTTCATAGGAAAGATACTAGAAATGGTTGCCATGGTAACAAAATATAAATATTTTCTCATGTTTATTAATTTTACATCGTAAGTTCTAATATATCGGCGGAAACTAAATATATCTCGACACAAAAAAATCTGGTGTGATAATCCCAGAACACAACTTTTTCTTACCTTTGGTAACCACTCACACCAGATTTTTTCGTTATCGGTAGCCAATTGGAAATCTTTGTCGCTTGAGAGGGGATGCGAGCCTCTGACTCCTAACACAAAGGCATGAAAGCTACGTCCCGAGGCCCAGAAGCAAATTTTCATTTAATAATTACATTTTTTAACTCATGTCTAAACAAATTTTGAATGACCTTAGTGTTAAAACAAAGAGAAAAGGCAAGAATTAAAAAAAATTAGCTCATTTTTTTTTTTTTTTTTTTAAGGTCCTTCTCGGCATCTAAGGCCATTTAGACCCCATCCCTATTTATTTCAAATGATTTGTAGTCAAATCAAATGAAATAAATTTTTCTCGCTTGGAATGGGAAGCGAACCCGGGACTCCGGTGCGAGAAGGCTCATTTTTTTATGAAGTATCTTTTTTGGCACCCCATTGTTATGATAATATATGATAAAAAACAAATTCAAATATCGTTAGAAAATTGGTTAAAGTTGATGTTCCAAAATAAAATAAATTTTTTTTATCAACTGATCTTAAATAGTGAAAAATCTATTTTCTTAGAATTGGTCATCTTAAAAGAATAAAGGATCAACAAGTTTTCCATTTGATTGCTTTTTTACAAAAACCAATTGTAATCTATTGCCATTCACTCGCTCTTCAAATTTATATACTATATAGATATATTATATAAAATTCCTGTGATTATTTTTTTAGCCCCGTTCGCTTTTCAAATCCGTTATTAGCAGCCCTCTTTTCGTTAGATGACTGCGCAATGCGCATTAGCGCACTCACATGCGTAAATAAATTGAAATGATTTATGGTCATAAGCCTTTAATATATAAATTCAACTAACACTCCCTCTCTAAATATGGTGGCAAGCAAAAATAAATAAAATTTCTATACAAACAAACACCTCATCCGAGTTGCATTTAAAAAAATAAAAAAGTATATGTATAAAATAACTTCCATTTGTCTAAATAAAATTACTCCATTTTATGATGCCTCGCTGTTGTAGCGGGCTAGGATGTTGGCGATCCCTGTTCAAATCCTGGGCGTGAGGGACCAGAAATAAGGATTAGTTCACTAGCTAGAGACGTCGAAAGCAGGAGGTGGAGTTAGAGATAGGAAATAAAGTAACTTCACGGGGTGCCGATAGATGGCTACGGCCAGAGACCGGTTGGGTTTGAGGTGTCTGTCTTGGTGCACAAAAGCCTCTTGTAAACAACTTTTTTTTTTCACATCTAATCAAATATTTTATTTTATTTTACAGCTCTTTTACACCTCCCCTTCGAGTGGTCTTGGAGCTGTTTCGGCTGCCTTCTGCTAACTCCGTCGTCGCCGCTGCTCCTGATGCTATGCATCCAAAATCACATTTCCTCTGGTTGCCTATTCACTCACTTGCTGATTCAATCTTCCTGCTTTTTGTAATTAAATAATATAAGGCAAGTATCTCAACAAATTTTTAATTTATTATTAATTTTAATATAATTTAATTTTGATATTTTCTTTATTGAGTTCTTTTCAACAATTATACAGCCCTCGGGGCTTGGCGTAGAGGACTCTCGTATACCAAAAGTCGCGGGTTCGGGCCCCAGGCAGTCCGATGATTTTATTTAAGCCATTTGGATACCAGATGGCTTAAAATAGAATGCCTGGACCCCAAATAAATATATATTATATAAATACGAGTATCGTTTAAAGTCTTAAATGGCCTAAGTTCCCGAAAAGACTGTGTATGTGTGTGAATGAGAAAAAGTGTGAGTGTAAAAAAAAAAAAAAAACAATTATACAACTTTTTAACGCTTTCGTTTTTATGCTATTTTATTTTGATTTTCTTTTGATGCGGTATTCTTTTGATTACCGGTATTGATTTTGTTTTGATGCCATTTGATTTTAATTTTTGCTTTTGTTTTGATGTCATATGATTTTGATTTTTGCTTTTTTTTATGTCATTTGATTTTGATTTTGCTTTTATTTTGAAGCTGTTATTTTTTTGATTTTTATGCAATTTTTATTTTTGTTTGTATTTTGATTTTTTCTTTTGTATTAATGCTGTATTATTTTAATTTTTGTTTTTCACTAGATGTTATTTTATTTTTATATTAGGTTTTGTTGAGAGGCCATTTTGTGTTAAGAATGATTTTTATTTTGGGTTCGTTTGTTTTTCTATTTCTATGTGTTTTTTTTTTTTCTTCATTTCGTCGCGTTATTCACATCATCCATCTTCATAATTCTAATCCCAATCAATATAACTATAAGTTATATTATTTTTTTTTTCATGTTAAAAAAAAATATTAATATTAACAAATAAATGTAAATGTTAAAAAAAAAATAGGACTGAGTTCATGATAGTCTTTGTATTCATCGATTTCTATATATTAATATAATAATTAGTAGAAAGTTCAGGTACAAGGGTGTAATTTGATATTTTAAGTTAGGTACACCTTTGGTTGGCAACATGAAACCTTTGAATAAAATTGGCTAAAGAATATGAAGTAGCCGATTTTACCGATGTACTTTTTCACTTTTTTTTGATTTCCTTAAAATCACCTCTAAAATTAATAAATCAATTAGATTTTTGGTGCTCTTTAAAATATATATTCTCATTGTTTGAAACACACTTTATTCATGTATTTTATAGAAACGACAAATATAAATATTTTCCTTTAATTGATTATATTATTTTAACTCTTGGTCTAATATACTATCGGTAACGAAATATTCGAAACCCAATGACATTAGAATGGACAAATAATTTTAAAAAAATTGAAATATATCTACACAAAAAAAAATCTGGTGTTACAGCACATCATACAACTATCGAAAACCGAAGATAAGCGAAAGTTGTATGCTGTGCGGTCAGTCACACCATTTTTTTTTTTTAAATTAACTTTCGAGATAATAATAGCCAATTATACAAATTTCATTTCAACATAATTTCAATTTGAAATTATCTTATAATAATTAATATTAAATAGAACATTAACTCACGTTCATCATAATAAGCGTTTTAATTAGAATAACATATGTGCGAATATTCGGTAACATTTTAATCCAGTAAGTAACTAAAAAAAAGGCTTTAAAACCCTTGGGACTTGAATGTCATCTAGCCTAGTTCTCTTAGCTCCACACATATTCTATTAGGAGTTTATGCCCAGGAGAGAGAGAGAGACGGTGGTTAATGACGAGATATAAGATTACATCTGGCACTTACACCCTGTTAGACAAAGAGAGAGAAAGAAGACCTCCTTAGGCTAATATAGTAATCTCTGGAGAAACAAGAAGAACGCCAGCGACTTTATATATACGTATATACCTCGAGAAGATAAACTTGAAAGATGTTACAAGTTTAAAGTTGGTGATATTTATAAATACAGGTTCGCGTGTGTACGAGATATTCATTAGCCTTGTCATAAATTAAAATTAAGAAAATAAAATTTTTTCAAAAATAAAAATAAAAAAATCTAGAAAGAGAATTAGAAGTTGCGATTTTTTTAAAAAAAAAAAATTTTTAATTCTATAAAAAAATTTTAAAAAAATTGCCCCCACCCTTCCCTCCCTCTCAGAAAATTCACCATTTTTAGTATTTTACGGTACATTCTATTTTCAAGGTGTAAAATTTATAAGGATGGCAAAATATTTATATTTTGTAACCATGGCAACCATTTCTCCTGTCTTTTCTATGGAGTACAAGAGTAAAGTGGTCTTCAGAAGATTTCAATGACAAAATGAGAATATACATTTTATTGAAAATCTAAAAAATAATTGATTTTTGAATTTAAAAAAAAATCGTTGGAGCAAATTTAGAGAAAATCGAAAAAAAACTGAAAAAGTGCATCAGTAAAGTACTAGTACTTTTTGGCCGATATTGTTCAAAAGCTTCGTGTCACGTCCCATGGGGGCGCCTAACTTAAATATAATATTTCAACTTCCTAGCTCTTTTCGTTCTTGAGATATTTTGTTCACAGACACACAGACAGACCATGTTGCGAAAACCACTTTTTTGGATTCAGGGGACCTCAAAACGTGTATATCCATCAAAATCTCGACATCGAATTTTTGACATGAATCCAATACTTTCTCTCTATAGCCATTTGCTCTATTTGCTCTATAGATACTCCTAGTGACAAGATTAGTAACTAATATAGGTTTGTTTGAACTTTCACCCATAAATGACAGAGCAATCGCGTTTGTCCCGAGGTACAACTGTCCCAAGGCATGGGCGTACCCAGGATCAAATCTAGGGGGGGGCATGGTCAGATCATGGTCGTCCAGGGGGGGCAAATCATGGTCGTCCAGATTGGGACATAGCTATTTTTAATATAGAGGGGAAAAGCCTTCGAATTAAAGGCCTAAAAACCCTCGAGTCCTAACAAAAATAATCATTCGCCGCCGCTATCCACCAATTTTGTTTCGTTTCACCACTTTATAAACGTTTAATTTTTTTTCTTCTGGGGGGCAGCTGCCCCCTGCCCCTCGCTGGGTACGCCCATGTCCCAAGGTACAACACTTTCCCCTATATATTACATATATACATAGGTAAGAGAAAGTAAAAATCAATCAAATCCCAAAATTACTTAAACATAAAAACAGAAAATAATTGTTTTCTTTTTTTAAATATTATAGAGAGATAGAAAAAAGAATTTTCTAGAGCTGGTGGTGGGCGTGGCCTCGCCAAGGCTTAGGCTAGCCTCGCCTTCCTCCCTTTGCGCTCGGGCGCTGTAACGCATTTTTGTTACTGCTGATTTTTGTTACGTGACATTTTCACCATAGCTACCGTAAGCCGCGTAAAAGAACTTCGTTCCAAAAACATAATTGATAAAAACCCAGGATTTAGCTAGAGGATCTTGATACACCACAGCATATAATTTCGAGCATTTTTTTAAATTTTCTGACTCATAATTTTTATTTCTCGTTTTATTATACATTTACCAGAAATATGTTTTTTAATTAGAAGATATTTTCATAATAAAAAAAATTCACCTTATCTCTTGTTTTCTTTTCTATTGAGTGCCTCTATCAGAGGCTTCCTTTGCATTTTGTAATCTGTTCATATAAACACTCATTTCCTCTTTGAAATTATTCAAAACGTATTTAATAAATTCTCTAAGCGGAGAAAGATCACCGGATTTGTATAAATGTTTATTCCTCCCTCAGCCCACCATTTACCTTCCCATCCCCTCTCTAAAAGCCCTTGAATCCAATTTAAAGATTCTTTTGAGGCTATGAGTTAAAAGTAACGTAAAAATATCAAATAATTTAAAAAAAAAACCCGCAACATTAATACCATACACTAAAAAAGAATAAAAACACCTCGTCGTAGTTATTCGATACCGTGGTTATTAATAATATTTACAAATGAATTTATCAGAAAGTTTCCAATTTATTGATTATTGAATATTCAGGCAATTTAGGCTGAATAGAATTTTTATATGGAATTAATTAATATAAAACATTTGATTTAAAATACAATTTTTATAAGAAGGTTAAGTTTGAAGCTGCCCGGGAGCCGTGGCTCAGTGAGAAGACATTAGCTTCTCGCACCGGAGTCCCGGGTTCGCTTCCCATCCTAAGCGAGAAAAATTTATTTCATTTGATTTGACTACAAATCATTTGAAATAAATAGGGATGGGGTCTAAATGGCCTTAGATGCCGAGAAGGACCTTAAAAAAAAAAAAAAAAAAAAAAAAAAAAAGTTTGAAGCTATTACTTTCTCTTATATTTATATGTGATAGAGCAGCGTGGGTGAATTATAGAGTGTATCTTGTAAAATTCTATGGTGAGATTTTAATGGAAATACACGTTTCCAAAGCCCCTGAATCCAGAAAAGTGGATGGGTCCCGCAAAATAATTAGTATGTCTGTGTCTTGAGTACTATATTTGAGAAAAGATTCTTTTAGAGTCTATAACTCAGTTACCCCCCCCCCCCTATCCCTCTTGAAAGCTTCGCTATAAACTAGGTGTACAAAATTAAAACAAATTTATTGTTATTTAATTTTGGAAATTTCCCTATAAATAGTAAAATAAAAAAAGGCCTACTAAAATAAGAAATAATATTCTAATTAAAACAAAAAAAAAATCTGGTGTGACTGGCGCACAGCACACAACTTTCTCTTATCTTCGGTAATCGAAAGTTGTGTACTGTGCTTGTATCACCAGATTTTTTGTGTCGACATGTATTTAGTTTCCGACAGTACGGTACATTCTTTTTACTTTCTCTTACCTCTATATATATGAATATATATAGAGAGACAAAGTATTTGATTCATCTCAAAAATTCGATGTCGAGATTTTGATGGATCTTCACGTTTTGAGGTCCCCTGAATCCAAAAAAGTGGTTTTCGCGACATGGTCTGTCTGTGTGTCTGTGTGGCTGTGTGTCTGTCTGTGAACAAAATATTTCAATAACGAAAAGAGCTAGAAGGTTGAAATTTTATATTTAAGTTAGGCACCCCCATGGGACGTGACACGAAGCTTTTGAACAAAATCGGCCAAAGAGTACTAGTACTTTACTGATGTACTTTTTCAGTTTTTTTCGATTTTCTCAAAATTTGCTCCAACGATTTTTTTTAAAATGCATAAATCAATTATTTTTTAGATGCTCTTTAAAATGTATATTCTCATTTTGCGATTGAAATCTTCTGAAGACCACTTTACTCTTGTATTTCATAGAAAAGATAGGAGAAATGGTTCCCATGGTAACAAAATATAAATATTTTCCCATACTTATAAAGGCCCTAGGGGTATAAGAATGGTGAAAATGCCCTTGGAACATATTTCAATGATACATAGGGGATTTGTAGGTACTAATAAAATAATAAGATGCTGAAAGTTTCAGATCGCTATCTCAAATGGTTTTTGAGAAAAACCAAAATATGTAAAAATCAGAAAAACATTTTTTTCTCAGGAACGGCTGAATCGATTGATTTGAATTTTTGATATGTTTTGGGGGGCTGATGGTACCTTCTAGGGAAAAAATCAAGACCTATATCGGATCATGACATCCTTGAAAAAAATGGCATTTTTTGTTTAATTTTAATTTTTAACCATGATACAATTTTGGCACAAAAATGAAACAATTTTTTTTGAAATCCTCATTCAATTTCCTGTAAGTTCATAAGTTCATAAATTCATAAAAAAAGGTACGCCATAGTAGAAAAAAATAAAAACCATTTATTACTCAAATATTGACTTTATATGTTTTGTGCTTTAATCTTGTTTTTTATTGCTTAAGCTTACACATATATTTTCATTTTATTCAAAATAACCAGTTTATATTCATAACATCAACATTTTTTGCCTAAATCAAAAGTTAAAATTTTTAAATATCTATAATCATTAACTATAATGCTATAAGATAAAAACAGTTTTTGATTAATGAATAATAAAAATAAAAACTAATATCAAAAAGATAAATCTACTATATAAATTACTCAGGGGCGTATATAAGGGGGGGGGGGGGGCGAGGGGGCCCGGACCCCTCCCCCCGAAATTTCCCAAACACATATACATATATAGGGATATACAGACATCAGCGCAACAAATTTTTTCGCAGGATGGAAAACTTTGGTTCCGCAAAAGAAAAAAATGTTCCGCAAAAAATTTCGTGTGAAAAAAAAATTTAGTTTCTTAAAAAAAAAATTTTTAGCAGAAAAATTTTTGAGTTCAGGCCCCCCCTAAAAAAATTTCTATATACGCCCCTGAAATTACTATCCAATATGTAAAAGACCATACTAACATACTTAAAGCTCAAGTACACTCTCGCCATATTAATAACAAAGTGTATAGATGTTTTATTAAATATAAAAAAAATGCTAATGGACCTAAAGGCGTATTAAGACATAGCTGTGAGTGTGCGAATGGTCTTAGAACAATTGGATGTTGCTCTCACGTTGCTGCCATTGTTTATTATTTGTCATACGGAAGATATTTGACAAAAAATCTGAGGCCCGCTGAAACATTGAGCAAATTATTTGATAAAGACAACGTTTCACCTGTGATTGAAGAAGACAGTGACGAAGACTGATTAAACGTGATTCTGCATTTTTTATTGTTGAAAGATTTATCTTTTTGATATTAGTTTTTATTTTTATTATTCATTAATCAAAAACTGTTTTTATCTTATAGCATTATAGTTAATGATTATAGATATTTAAAAATTTTAACTTTTGATTTAGGCAAAAAATTTTGATGTTATGAATATAAACTGGTTATTTTGAATAAAATGAAAATATATGTGTAAGCTTAAGCAATAAAAAACAAGATTAAAGCACAAAACATATAAAGTCAATATTTGAGTAATAAATGGTTTTTATTTTTTCTACTATGGCGTACCTTTTTTATGAATTTATGAACTTATGAACTTACAGGAAATTGAATGGGGATTTCAAAAAAATTGTTTCATTTTTGTGCCAAAATTGTATCATGGTAAAAATTAAAATTAAACAAAAAACGCCATTTTTTCAAGGATGTCATGATCCGTATAGGTCTTCATTTTTTAAAGGACCATCAGCCTCCAAAACATATATCAAAAATTTAAATCAATCACTAGCGGTCCAGGGGGGCCCAGAGGGGCCCGGCCCCCCCCCCCCCATTGGACAACAAAAATTCAAAAGTTTTATTTAATATTTTAAAACTAAACAATAAAATTATAAATTTTTCACGTCTCAGGATAGCTAAAAACGCCAATTTCAATGCCCTAATTTTCAAAAATTTTTCCATACCCCCTAGGGTGTTAGCCTTGTATTCCAAGGGTCGCGGGTTCGGATCCCAGACAGTTTTTAATGTATATTATGATATTATTTGGCTTTAATTTGACTACAAAAAATTAAGATGTCGCCTAGATGGCGACATACGACTGCAAAGGTAAAATATATAATGTCGCCTTTATGACGAGCTAAAAAAAAATTTGAGGGACCTTTAAAAGTTAATATTTTAAGTTGAAAATTTGAGAAACTTTTTTTTTTCGACTATAAAATTCGACCATAACGAGAAAAAAATTAAAAAAGAAAAAAATCGATTTTTGACGAATTTGGAAATTTTTTAAAATTTTGATCGACTCTTAAAAAAATTTTTTGAGCTCATCTTTGGAGAGGACTCTTAAAACATGATACACTAAAATATTGTCATACGAGATTGAAAAAAAAAATTAGTCGGTTTTTTGCGCCATCCTATTCTTCACCTTCCCTACATCATAAATTTTAGGCCATTGGCTACCAATCCAGGTGAAATAAATGTATAGAATAGGTCTAAATAGCCTTCGCTGCCGAAAAAGAGCTTAAATGAATAACAAAAAAAAAAAAAAAAAAAATCTGGGCCCCCCCTTGACAAAATCCTGGGACCGCCACTGAAATCAATCGATTCAGCCGTTCCTGAGAAAAAAATGTTTTTCTGATTTTTACATATTTTGGTTTTTCTCAAAAACCATTTGAGATAGCGATCTGAAACTTTCAGCATCTTATTATTTTATTAGTACCTACAAATCCCCTATGTATCATTGAAATATGTTCCAAGGGCATTTTCACCATTCTTTACCCCTAGGGCCTTTTACATAGTGAATACAATTGTTCCGTACTGTCGGGAACTAAATATATGTCGTCACGAAAAATCTGGTGTGACAAGCGCAGAACACAACTTTCGATTACCGAAGGTAAGAGAAAGTTGTGTGCTGTGCGCCAGTCACACCAGATTTTTTTTTACGGTACATTCTATAAGTATGGGAAAATATTTATATTTTGTTAGCAGCACCATTTCTCCTATCTTTTCTATGGAGTACAAGAGTAAAGTGGTCTTCAGAAGATTTCAATAAAATATACATTTTAAAGAGAATCTAAAAAATAATTGATTTTTGAATTTAAAAAAAAATCGTTGTAGCAAATTTAGAGAAAATCGAAAAAAACTGAAAAGTGCATCAGTAAAGTACTAGTACTCTTTTGTCGATTTTGTTCAAAAGCTTCGTGTCACGTCCCAGGGAGGTGCCTAACTTAAATATACAATTTCAACCTCCTAGCTCTTTTCGTTCTTGAGATATTTTGTTCACAGACAGACAGACACACCGACACACAGACACAGACAGACCATGTCACGAAAACCACGTTTTTGGATTCAGGGGACCTCAAAAACGTGTATATCCATCAAAATCTCGACATCGAATTTTTGACATGAATCCAATATTTTCTCTCTATATATATTTCATATATATATATAAAGGTAAGAGAAAGTAAAAATGTATAGGCCTACTTATTTTTAATGGAAATATTAAGAGGATATTTTACACCTTAACAAAACTTTGCTCTTTACAGAGTACCTAAAATGCAATATAATAATAATTAATTATAATGTTAATAAGATAATATAAAGATATGTTACATTATCATGTAACAAGATCTCGAGATATTAACCCTCAAGAAACGAGGCTAGGATATTTTCTAAGTAATCGAAGTAATGTCACTGCGTCTCTAAGAACACTTTGTTCTCACTTCCCAACAAAATGTTGAATTGATAAACTTGAATATTAATAAAATTTATAATTTAAAAGTTTTCATTTTAAGATAAAGTATTGGATTCATGTCAAAAATTCGATGTCGAGATTTTGATGGATATACACGTTTTGAAGTCCCCTGAATCCAAAAAAGTGGTTTTCGCGACATGGTCTCTCTGTGTGTGTGTCTTTCTAAGAACGAAATATCTCAAGAACGAAAAAAGCTAGGAGGTTGAAATTTTATATTTAAGTTAGAAATCACCCAGGGACGTAACAGTCAGCCCTTGAACAAAATCGGCCAAAAAGTACTAGTACTTTACTGATGGACTTTTTCAGTTTTTTCGATTTTCTCAAAATTCGCCCCAACGATTTTGATTAAAATTCAAAAATCAATTATGTTTTTAGATGATCTTTAAAATGTATATTCTAATTTTGCCATTGACATCTTTTGAAGCTCAATTTAATCTTGTACTTCATGGAAAAGAGGGGAAATGGTTACCAAAGTAACAAAATATAAATATTTTCCCATAGGCCAACTTATAAAATTTACATCTTGAAATTCGAATTACCGTACTGTTGGAAACTAAATATGTCGTCACAAAAAATCTGGTGTGACAAGCACCGAACACAACTTTCGATTACCGAAGGTAAGAAAAAGTTGTATGCTGTGCGACCAGCCACACCAGATTTTTTATAAGGTCTTTTTATTATGGAATCCTAATTTATAATTTTTGTCTTCTCTTGACATACTTGCCGCCTTTAGTGATTTTCACAATAAAGTTAAAAAAAAAATTATTTATTTAACAATTTCATATTCTCTTTAAACAAATTGAAATAATCCATACGGATGATATTTCATTTCTAAATTCAAAATAATGCCGGCTAAGATAAGGCTCATCATTAAAGTCAACAATAATATTCGATCCAGGTGATTCAATTAACTGATTCTAAGTAAGGCTTTTATGAATAAATATTTATCCAGGCCTGTGGATAAATTGACAATAAGGTCTTCTAAGCAAGAACAAATATCTTGGCTCAATCTCATTTTAAGCCCTCTTTAATTAATGAAAATTATAGATACAAGAACAACTTTATTCCATTTATATTATTAATATTTTAATGAAAATTTATATTTTTGCTTGATCTTACCTCTAGCCTATTTAGTAACCTATATTCAGGGCCGCAGGCAAGCTTGACGGACCCCGGGGGTACATAATAATACGCCCCCCTCCCCCTTTCCTATAAGTTTTTTTATAATGCAATTGTGGCCTTCAGGTTGTTCACATTAAAACTTTGGTAGATTAAACTAATTTTTTAATATGTTATTAATCACTATCAAATACGTATAAAATAAAATTTTGAACAGATCTGACACAGGTTATCGTTAATTAATTTTTAAAAAATTGAAATTTAACATGTAGCCTATGGGGAATAACGACGAAATTCACACATATCGAATTATATAGCCACCTCTGCAATAGATACAAAAACAAAAAAACTTACATTTTATTAATTCACTTCCGAGGAATACGTTAAAAATAAAACCAAAGTTTCTGCCGACCGCTTTTAAAGATATTTTAACAAGAAAGCAAAAAATTCTCCAAAATGACAGTCGCTAATATTTAAAAATAATGAATTCTCGAGAGTCAGACCAGCCTGGCAACGTCCATAGCATAAGTGTCTTATCTCTATGTCAGATACATTTTTTTTTCAATTTTACAATATTTTTCTCGCAAATCGTCCATTGTGTTTAAACTGATTTGCATTAAACATTGTAATATATTAAATAAAATAAAATTTAAGGCGTTTAAGATTTAAAATAGATAGTTGATGAATGCAATGTTGCCAGTTCTATATTACGTGAAAAACTGCTCAAATCAAAAGTCATTCATTTATTATTTTTGGTAATTAAATTATTAACTTAATACAATTATAAACTCTGATAGGTCACGACTAAATTATAATAAGGAATTTTGCATTCAAATTTTTAATTTTATTTAAAAAAAATTTAGATTCTATTATACTTACATGACTATCCGAACAACCTTAATGACAAAAATTTTTTACACAATTTTTGACACAGTTATACATAATTTATAATATTTATTTAAATAAAAAATGTTATTTAAAAATTTGTTAAAATCTCCTAAACAGTAATAATAACCTACCTAGTAATAATCATAAACTTTTTATAAAATTGCTCGCCTTTAGTGAAGCAAAATTGTCAATTATGCAAATATATTCCAAGTCAGCCTTCCTCATTAAGTTTGTTTTCATATCTAGAACAGTCTTGATAAACTGTTCTGACACACATTAGATCATGAAAATGATTTTTTCAATTATAATTTTAAGATTTGAGCTTATAGGATCCGGGCGCCATAAGGAAAAAATTTAATGAAAATATTTTTTTTTTAATTGGAATTTTAACTATAAATATTATTTTTTTTGGATGGAGCGCAAAGGGCCCGGGCCCCGGGAATACAGCCCATCCCCTGCCCCCTTCTGTCTGAGGCCCTGCCTATAAGTTTTAAGATTCCCTGAAAAAGTACAGTCGTAGCCACAAATGCCTGGTGTGCTCGAGAGTGAAGCCTTGAGCTTAGCCAACCAGCTACTTTTAAGACCACCCTTCCGACAGTTGAGCATTTTGAAGGCCTAAGCTCAAGGCTTCACTTTTGAGTACACCAGTCACTTGTGGCTTTGACTGTACAATACTGTAAACAGTATCTGTAATTTGTTTGAAGGTTTTCAACTCCTTTATATTATAATTCTTTTTAAAAGAAACATACTATTTTTAATTTTTAAACACCACATTTATTATCTATTGGACAGAAGATATTCTCTTTTATTTCCTTAATGTAGTCTTCATCTTATAGAGTTGTAAATATTCCTCTGTTCAAGTATTGACTGTTTTTTGAGTGGCTGTTTGTTCTCTTCTCGACCAGACATGGGCGTCTTAATAGCGAACCCCAATTGATAAATGATCTTCAACGCCCCTTTCGAAAGATTTTTTCCTTTTCCCATTAACGAGCTAATTACTTCGACTTTAACCACTGAATTCGAGGAATGTCTATGAACTTGTATAAGTCGGTCAGTTTTTTTTTTTTTTTTTTTAGAAAAGTTTCCGACAGGTGTGAGGGTAGAATTTGGACCAATAACTCGAGAGACACCCCTTACTGACTTACTGGCAAATACTTTCCTTTATTGAGTTCCCGTTGACTTAGACATTGGCATTTGTAAATGAACTCATGGCGTAAAAAATAAAAACGACGGGAGAGTGAAGAAGGGGGGGGGGGGATTAACTTGCCAGCTATTGTGTGTTAATTAAAAATAAATAAATTCCTTCATCAATAAAAAACAACCCTAAGTATATTTTCATGTAAGCTGGATGAATTTTAAACAAACAAATCAATAAATGAAATGGAAAGTGATATTATTTTATTTCAAACCCATTTACTCTCTCATAAAATGGTCTTGAGATAAAGGACTATCAAAATTTAAGATTAGAAATGGAAAAAAAGGGAGAAAAAATCGATGACTATTCTTTATTTGATTTTTTCCCATTAGTAAGTAGGGAGTGAAATTTACTAATAAAATATAAAAAAATGATTCTGAATTAATTTGAAAAAGTTTGCTATCACAAAAATAAATAAACGGAATGTAATCAAATTTTATCTAATGTAAAATTTAATTCAAAGAAAAATTGCTTAGTGAGATACTTTTCACTTTTTATTATTATTATTATTATATATTCCAATTGTTTTGGGGTTTTTATTTCAAATGGACTTAAGTAAAAGTAGTGTGAAGAACCTTTTTTATTTTCATAGAATATCCACAGTTCTGAACAAGTGCGTTTATTTATAAATTATTCCCTCAGGGTGGATATAGATTAGCTTAAGAATTTACAATAACAATATAACAGTATACTGAGTTCACGTTGGGCTCCTGGGAGGTAGACTATACAAATGACCAATTCCCTAACTTGTCTATTGATAATTTATTAGTTTCTAAGTCAATAACTGTGAGATCTGTGGCAATTTATCAAAATATTCTTCGGAGAGAATTGTTCATTTCGGCTGATGACATCACAAGATGCAAAACAAACTAATTTCTACACTCTAGTCGTATTATAATTTTAGACAAATTTTAGTTATCTGTCATCTTATATTTTGTTAATCCCCAATTTTCTATGAAATATTTTCATTTTCGAAATTTTTTTTTTAATGCAAATTTTCCCATTTTTTTTAAAAGTTTTCTATTTATTGAAGAGGTAAGATAAAGTGGCTGTTGTAATTAAACAATAGGTGACAGGAGTAGGTAGCCAGGTAGTTAAGTCGGGTATCCAGCCAGTATCCACTACGCGCTTCAAGAGGACTTTTCCAAAATTGCGTGCCAATGTTATCCTCTTGTAGCGCGTAGTGGATACTGAGTACCCGACTTAACTACCTGGCTATCTACTCCTGTCACCTATTGTTTAATTTTCTATTTATTTAAAGTTAAGATTATTTTCTTCATTATTATACATCGGTGCGGAATTCATCAGTCTGTTTAAATTTAAAATTTAATTGACAGCTCTCAGAAAAATCTGGTGTGACTGGCGCACACACAACTTTCTCTTACCTTCGGTAATCGAAAGTTGTGTTCTGTGCTTGTCACACCAGATTTTTGTGTCGACATGTATTTAGTTTCCGACAGTAGGGTACAATTGAATTCAAGATGTAAAATTTATAAGTATGGGAAAATATTTATATTTTGATACCATGGCAACCATTTCTCTTATCTTTTCTATGGAGTACAAGAGTAAAGTGGTCTTCAGAAGATTTCAATCACAAAATGAGAATATACATTTTATAGAGAATCTAAAAATAATTGATTTTTGAATTTTAAAAAAATCGTTGGAGCAAATTTTGAGAAAATCGAAAAAAACTGAAAAAGTGCATCAGTAAAGTACTAGTACTCTTTGGTCGATTTTGTTCAAAAGCTTCGTGTCACGTCCCATGGGGGTGCCTAACTTAAATATAAAATTTCAACTTCCTAGCTCTTTTCGTTCTTGAGATATTTTGTTCACAGACACACAGACACACACACAGACAGACAGACCATGTCGCGAAAACCACTTTTTTGGATTCAGGGGACCTCAAAACGTGAAGATCCATCAAAATCTCGACATCGAATTTTTGACATGAATCCAATACTTTCTCTCTATATATATATTACATATATACAGGAAGAGAAAGAAAAAAAAAAAATCTATGATAAATAATTGCAATAATCTTATATGTTGAGTAGAAATCGACAGATCTCTGGTTCGACTTCAATCAATGCCTCATTTTTCGATTACTTAATAATTATGTTCACATTCTTACATATGATCTTTTATATGATAGGCCAAAAAGCGGTCCCAGGAGGACAAAGAGACCCGAACATTAATATTATAATTTTAATCATTCAGATGTTCTTTATTAATGCTAATTTGAATTCTGAACAAAATAATTATTAACTTCTTCTTCTTGCGCAACTGCCCCTCTGCCTTTCCTACACTCCAAATACAATACAACGCAAATACCTCTTAAAATCTTGCGGCTGCCACTGAATGACCAATATATAATTTATTATTATAAAATTTCAGTTAAGAATTTTTAAAGTTATTTATTACCGCAATAGTAGATGATGTTTTAGTTGTATTTGAATGTTTTGGCCGACTAATTAAAAAAAATAAATAAAATAAAAAAATCTGGTGTGACTGGCGCACAGCACACAACTTTCTCTTACCTTCGGTAATCGAATGTTGTGTTCTGTGCTTGTCACACCAGATTTTGTGTCGACATGTATTTAGTTTCCGACAGTACGGTACATTCGATTTTCAAGATGTAAAATTTATAAGTATGGCAAAATATTTATATTTTGTTACCATGGCAACCATTTCTCCATCTTTTCTATGGAGTACAAGAGTAAAGTGGTCTTCAGAAGATTTCAATCACAAAATAAGAATATACATTTTAAAGAGAATCTAAAAAATAATTGATTTTTGAATTTTAAAAAAAATCGTTGGAGCAAATTTAGAGAAAATCGAAAAAACTGAAAAAGTGCATCAGTAAAGTACTAGTACTCTTTGGTCGATTTTGTTCAAAAGCTTCGTGTCACGTCCCATGGTGGTGCCTAACTTAAATATAAAATTTCAACCTCCTAGCTCTTTCCCTTCTTGAGATATTTTGTTCACAGACAGACATACACACAGACACACAGACAGACAGACAGACCATGTCGCGAAAACCACTTTTTTGGATTCAGGGAACCTCAAAACGTGAAGATCCATCAAAATCTCGACATCGAATTTTTGACATAAATCCAATACTTTTTCTCTATATATATATTACATATATACATAGGTAAGAGAAAGTAAAAAGTAAAAACTACAAGAAATGAAGAAAAATTAAAAACTTTTCCATTTAACTCTTTTATTGTTAACACATTTCGGAGTTTTGATCGTTATTTACAATCTTTATAATTATATTTTTTGGATCTGGCCTTAAATAAATTCTAAAGAATATAATGGGGGTTTCCTGTGGTTCGAATGAACTGTGCGTCCTTTCCTCTTTTCCAAAAATATGGCCTTTCATTTAGAAAAGGTTCTTCACCCCTAGTAATTGAAGATATTCCCTTTAATTGCTTTTTTTTTTCAAATAAAATTTTAATAAGAAGAGAATTTCTTTATTTGATCATAAAATAATTTTTTTTTCTTAGACCTCGATTGATTCGTTAAATGACTTTTCCAATGTCAGATGTTAAATACTGAATTTCTCTTAGAGATTCTTTTTCTCTTTGATATTTTTCAATTGCCATATATCCTCTATCTATAGCTATATATATATATATATTCTTCCAATATAAACTGAATCAGCGTTTCAATATTAGTATTCCTTCCTAACTAATGTCAATTTCTGATTATCGCTTTAATTAAAACCACTTTAATTTCCTAAATGAGATTGAAACTTGAACTCAATTTACAGCAAACAATTTTCAGATTTTCAATGGATCTATAAATAAATTTCAGTTCCAGTAACACTCTTATCTTATTAAAAGATGTAGAAAATATCTTCAATTCTTTTATGTGAATATTTATTGAAAATACAATTGTTTAATTTTCTTTAAAAAAAAAAACCCTCATATTAGTAGCTTATATTTTTTTACTTTCTCTATCTATGTATATATGTAATATATATATAGAGAAAATTGTTCATGCAAAAATTCGATGTCGAGATTTTGATGATCTTCACGTTTTGAGGTCCCCTGAATCCAAAAAGTGGTTTTCGCGACATGGTCTGTCTGTGTGTGTGTGTGTGGGTGGGTGTGTGTGTGTGTGTGGTGTGGTGTGTGTGGTGGTGTGTGTGTGTTCAATTTTAAGCATGAAGGAATTGAGCTAGGAGGTTGAAATTTTATATTTAAGTTAAACACCTCCCGGGACCGGAAAATAACTTTTAATCAAAATCGGCCAAAGATACTATACTTTGTGATGTACTTTTTCAGTTTTTTTCGATTTTCTCAAAATTCGCTCTAACGATTTTGATTAAAATTCAAAATCAATTATTTTTAGATGCTCTTTCAAATGTATATTCTGTTTTGCCCTCAAAATTGTTTGAACACACTTTACTCTTGTGCTTCATAGGAAGATAGAATGGTTCCATGGAACAAAATATAAATATTTTCCCATACTTATAAATTTTACATCTGAATTCAAATATTCCCTACTCCGGGAACTAAACACATTCGACACAAAAATCTGGACACACAACACAACTTTCGATTACCGAAGGAAGAAAAGTGGTTTGACACACCATTTTTAATCAAAATTAATTCTATTCATTAATTTTATATTCTTTTCTCCTTGAAGATGATTTAAAATAAATTTTTAAAGTTAAAGCAATTTGGAAATTAATTTCACTTGAAAAATTATAAATATAAATATTTTAAAAAAGGTTTTGAATTATTGAACACTATTGGCCATGATGTAAATATTCGGAGAAAGAATGGTGGTTTAGGATAATTTTTATTATTGAAGAAAATCAGTCTTTTAGAAAGTGTCCATTGTTAGTCATTAGGCAAAAATATTAGACAAATTGATCCCAAATGTATATTTTTAAATGAAAAGAATATATTTATCTAAATGTATGTTTTTTATGAATTCCATACCTCCATTTTCATATTATTATTGTATAAGAATATATACAATTTAAAAAAAAAAAAAAAAAAAAAAAAAATGAAATGGCGATTCCATTCCAAATGATCTTATTTCTCGGATTATTTGAGCTTCTATAGAATATTTCCCCATTGAATTGAGTGACATTCGATTTTTCTCACCCTCTACAACATAGCCTTTGTCCCCATCGTCATTTTCCGCATCATCCGGGGCGAAAATTATTACTTGGATTATTCAATTCAAAGAGTTAATGAGTTGCAAACTCCTCCCAACTAATGATCCTTTGAACAAGTTGATTTGATAATGCAATGTCAACCAAGTCTTCTAATGGAAATATCATTCAAAAGAGACTAATATTATCTCTTATAAAATCTAGTATGACTAAACACACCACAAAACTCTTATGTAATTTGTATTAAATGTAGATATTTACCTAGTATATTTTATACCGTCTTGCTTAACTTGTACAAATTTAAATCAATTTTACTTTTTTTCTTTCTAAAAATAATCGATTATCGATTATGAAAAATAATCGATTATTCCGATTAATCTATTATTTCGATCATTCCGATTAATCGATTATTTCGATTATGGAAAATATAATCTATTATGAATTTTTTTTTTATAAAACGATTTTTTTTTTTTTTAAATTTCCATATTCTCCCTCTTGCGGAAATTTTTTTGTAAAATTTTCATTTTTTCCCACTCGTGAAAATTATTTGACTTTTTTTTTTAGAGTACGAGTCTCATCCCATCTTTTCAAACGCATGTTTCCCTAAAATAATCGATTGTGAAAAGTAATCTAAATAATAGAGTTTTTTTTTAATAACCGATTATTTTTTAAGGAAATAATCGTTTAATCGATTATTTTGCGCAACCCTAAATTTAACCACTCTCTACTCTCTCTGAATTATTTTCGTGCATTACAGAAACACAATGTAGGCTATATAGAGAAAGTAAAAAAAAAGAAAAACAATTAATAAAAAAAACCTATTTGAAAATTAGATTCCAAGAAGGGTTTATTATATAATCCAAAAGTCTTTTTTTTTTTTTTTTCTTTTCTATACACTTAGGGAGATCGAGTATGGAAATATCTGCCTAAATAGACTTGTCCTAGTCAGATTTAATTTAGATAAGTGTATGGCTGAGGTTAGGGGCTCACCTGTGTGTCGTAAACATGACTACGATTGGGGCGTGCATTGCATTGCGAAAACCCTTCTCTCTCTCTCTCTCTCTTTCCCTATCAATGACCTAGAGAAAGGGAGAACAAAGCATGTTTTGTATTTGCCAATTATCGCCAATGAGGCCTCCCATACTCTCTCCCATCCCTAAAAATACAAAGGAAAAGGGAAGTGATAAAATCCAGATCCTCTCTTTTGTTTCATCCTTTTCTCTTTCTCTTTATATTTCGTTTTGTTTTTAAATTTATTCCAAGTTGAAATTTTATAATCAAATTATCTTGATAATATTTTCAAAATTTTTAGTTGATTTTTTTTTTCTATTTTTTATAGTAGCTATCATATCGCTTCTTATATAATACAGTAATATTATCTGATTTTGGTGGTTTATTATTATCAAAATGATTATCAATTGTAGAAACAATTTTATTACATTTTTTTTTAACATTCACACTTTTTTCTCATACACTCTCACACATACATTCACACAGTTTTTTCGGCAACTTAGACCATATAAGACTTTACGGTAATAAGTTTTGTACCCTCCTGGACCTAAAATAAGTTTTTAAACAAAATTGGCCAGAGTACTAGTACTTTACTGATGTACTTTTTCAGTTATTTTTTTTATTTTCTCAAAATTCGCTCCAACTTTTTTGATTAAAATTAAAAAATCAATTATTTTTTTAGATGCTCTTTAAAATGTATATTCTCATTTTGCCATTGAAATATTCTGAAGACCACTTTACTCTTGTACTTCAGAATAGAAATGGTTGCCATGGTAACAAAATATAAATATTTTCACCCACACTTCAATCCTTAAATTTAATAAATATTTTCCCATACTTATAAATTTTACATCTTGAATTCTAATATATCGGCGTAAACTAAATATATGTCGACACGAAAAATCTGGTGCGACAGTCACACCAGATTTTTTAATATTGATCTATAATATTTTCTAATAATTTAAATTTTCTATTTCATCTTTTTTTTTTATGATTTTTCATAGATATTTAAAAAGTAAAAATATTTATTTTTTATGAGCAATGGCCTAAATTAACGTTAATGTCTCTATGGCCTTTTTCCTGCCAAATAGCCTAGCGTTCTTGTTCAGAGTTGATTTTCTAATAAATTTCTCCAAGTCATTAATCATATAAACTACGTAGGTTTTCCAGAATACCTTTTTCATTAGCATTCAATGATGAAATTATTTTATTGAAACGAGTAAGAAAAACATTTTTCTTATGACGATATAACCATTGATTGATTAGTCTCTAGCGTTGTTTATTTCTAAAATAACCCTTTTTTTAATCTAAATAATATTATTTAATCGAAACTAGGTGTTTTAATTTATTAATAGGTTTAGTCTCTAATATTAAGTCTCAACCACACGTGACTGGATTAAATGGATACAAATTGCCTTAATATGAGAATACAAACGATTCATTACGAATTTATTCGTTTCTCCCTCTCCCCTCTCTCTCTCTCTCTTTAGAGGCAATCAGAGAATTCAGTCGAGTCATTAGTAATAGCGAAAGTGAAGGATAATGAAATTGAATCCCTTATCTTGAAATACATTATTTTACCCTTTAATCGTTTTTTGCATTTTGTTTGTTGCTTGGCTAAGCGATATTTTTCTCAGCTTCTACTATATAATAAGAGACAATTATTCCAATTGATTTGTTAATTCTACAGGTTTATACATAATAATAGAATTTTTACCCTCGCCAATTTTTCGTGTATCATGCAATAATTCGTATTTTAATAAGCTATTATAAAATATAATTGAGTTTTTAAATGGTTTTTTATTTTATCTTGAAATAATAATAGTATTAATCAAATTTTAATAAAAAACTTTTTGCAAATTGTTTTAAAGAAATTCAAGGCCAATGGGTCTTAACACAGATGTATGGGACTCGCCTCTTGTGTTTGGGGTCAAGGGTCAAAGGATGAAATTTTACCAAATATTGCCCTTATAAAGAAATAAAATAAAATAAAGAAATAAGAAAATAATATTCTTGTACACCGCGGGGGGGCCGGCCCCCCGCGGCCCCCCCCCTTTCCCCCCCCCCCCCCCCCCCCCCCCCCCCCCCCTTTTACCCCCCCCCCAAAAAAAAAAAAAAATAACCCCCCCTCCTATCCCCCCCCAGGCCCCCAACTGCCTCGGTACGCCTGTCTTTGTCCAAACCAAAAAAGTTACTTAATGTTTTGTGCTTAACAGTATGCAATAAAGCTCATATTGTAACATCTGCCTCTTGTTGTAGACAATGTTGATAATTGATGTCTGAAGTTTACTTGTATTCTTTTGATGTCAATTACATTCTTTCATTCAATTCTTTGAGGTATCCACTGGGATGTTATCATTAAAACAAGTAAAGGTGTGGGTTCGTAGGACCCCCGGCAGGACCGAAGTTCCTCACGCCTTTTCTTCAATTCCGAATATAATTTAAATAATATAGAAAGAGATAGAGAGAAAGAGAATTCTCTAGAGCTGGTGGAGGATAGGCGCTAGCCTCGTCTTCCTTCGCTGACTCTCGGGCGCTGTAACGCATTTTTGTTACTACTGCTTATTGTTCCGTGACGTTTTTTGTTAATTGACCCTACCGTAAGCCGTGTAAAAAAAACTTCGTTCCCAAAAAAAAATACTTTGCATGAAATCTTCATCCCCTTTTACTTTTAATTCACCCTTGCATATATATATTCGATATATAATCTATTTTTTACATAATTTGCCTGTTCCTCATTTTAATAGAATGTTCATTCATAAATGTATAATTTATTTCCACATATATGAATGTTTTCTTTCGATTATACTTATTTGCCAGTTTATTAGAATATGATATTAACGTTATTAGAAATTCGATTAATTTAATCTAACGATTAATAAAATGATATTAATTTATACTACTGTATATGTATTGCACTTGGTGTTTGCTCCTCTCTAATTACATTCGTCCCTAAAAATTAGTTTAACCGAGTTAGTAATGAAACTAAAATAGTTGTTGAGAATTTATTTTTTTTATTATTGAGTTGTTAGGTTTGGAATGAAAAGATGATGACGTCAAGCTTCGATTTGAAAGACGTATTTGGGTGATGTTGAGGACAGATCTTGAGCGAGGGTGAGATGAAATCTCTAAGTGATGGAGCCATGATCTCATGATTGTTTTTTGTTGTAAATAAAGAAGAAATAAAGTGGGAAAAAAATCTTTCTTCTTTTTTGATGCAATTTCAAAGCTATTTATTATTAAAATCCACAGCAGGTCCCGACATTTAGGAGACGTCTATGTCTTCATCTTCATAACTAAGTGCTGGTTTATTTATTATTATCATGGAGGTCGCCCGAAATAAATTCAGGCGGGGGGAAAATAAAATACAAAATTTATGAATGATATTCTATTAAAGTCAACTTTAAAGATAACATACTATCATGGTTTTGTTCGTTGTTTTTTACTTTTAATATTTTTGATATTAATTTGTATATTAGTATTGATAGATCTCGAGGGGAAAGTACTACTTATTTGGAAGGCAACCCAAAAAGAGACTAATAGATTTTTCGATTAATTGTTCCATTCTAAGATATAGTCAAAATAGTAATTGTAGGCAAAATTACTTTATTATTATTTGAAATTCTTACCAAGATCCCCATTTGTTTACCTGTGGTTCTGTGCACGAAAACACACACCTCAAATCCAACCGGTCTATGACCGTAGCCATCTACCGGCACCCCGTGAAGTTACATCATTTCCTATCTCTAACTCATTTCTAGCTAGCGAACAAATCCTTATTTCTGGTTCCACCCAGTTTCTTCTATCCAACCTCGTCTATGCTAGGGAGGATGTCCTAATTTGAGAATGAACTCCCTCAGCACCGGCGTGTAGCCTATTCCTTTCGAAGAATACATCTCTGAGAAGCTTCTTCACTTCTCTTACATACGGGATGTCACAGCATCACCAAATTTACTCTAAAATTGAAATTAATTGAAGTGATAGGAGTCAGATAACCAAGGATGAATTAAAAAAGATTTTATTACAAATTTATTCTTATCGTTAGAAGTTTTTGATCACCCATCGCTCCCTTCTTTAGAACTGATTGATTGATGTTGTCAAATTTTATTTACAGAGAGCATAAAGGAAAAAGTTCTCATAAACATATAACCGAAAACGCTTCTTTAACCAGATATCGGATTTTTCTTTTTTTTTTACTAAATATAATAATTTATCTTTAGAATGAAAGTAAAAGCCACAACTTAGATCTCTAGAATGACTTGACCGAAATAAAGTGTTGTTACCTTGTTTTGGGTTAAACTGGTTTATTTGTATATGATACAAAGTTTCGGCCACTCATTCTGTGGCCTCAAATACAATTTAAGATACAACCCCAGAGCACCTTATATATAGCCATCTACATTCTGAATTAAATTGTTAGTAGATGGCCGTAAGGATGATCAATTTTATTATAAGAACATCGGCCAAAAATAAATACTTTTGCGCATTATCTGTTTATTTGTAAATATTTTGATCCCAGTGAAATAGAATCATCCTCAGTTCAATCAACAGATGTTTTGCAAATCGTTAACTCCTGCCATCCAATATGACAAAACAGCTTAGCATTCCACGAATGCAATTTTCATAATGGAAAGCTCAGCTGTTTTGTCATATTGGATGGTTGGAGTTAACGATTTGCAAAACTTCTGTTGATTGTAGTGAGGATGATTCTATGTCACTGGAATCGAAATATTTACAAATAAACAGATAATGCGCAAAAGTATTTATTTTTGGCCGATGTCCTTATAATAAAATTGATTCTGAATTAAATTCTGTAGATGAATTTGTACATGTAGAAAGCTACGGAATGACTGGCCGAAACTTTGTATCTTATTCAAATAAAGCTGAAAACCCTATCTTTATTTAATAATAAAAGTAAATGTGAAAGATTTAACTCTCAAATTGATCAATTAAGTATGTTTTTGTGGGTTCCGTGCAAAAATGCAACAAACTGACAGATTATCCCCTTGAAGAAGGGATCTAGAAGTGATCCGAAACATCTTCAATAAGAAGGAATTCAAATTTTTTTATTATTTTTGGTTTGTTTTAAATGCGTATGTCTGTCCATGTCCTACTATTAATGGATATAGAAATATTAGATCAAAGGCATATTTTTTATTTTTATTATTTTGGAGAATTTTTCTTCCAAATCTCTTTAGGGAAATAGACTACTAGTATATAATGCCTTCCATTTCGTTGTCGAAATGGTTTATCATTATTTGGTAATTCGATTATGACAAAATCCATAAATCACTAAAAATATAATAGAATTTTTTTTCCCGCACTCTCTTCTCTATTCCAAATGTAGCAAAATATTAAATGGAAAAAATTAACTTGAGAGAGATTACGAATTCTCACAGGAATTTGGAATGCTTTTGAATATCAATATCTATATTGGTTATGTTTGGTATTCTATCAAATGAATCCAACTCCTCTCCGAAGAGAGAGAGAGGCAGTAATCTCTCTCTCCCTCTCTCTCTCTGTTAAATTCACCTGCAAGGATTCCTATGGGAGAATTCAAGCAATACATTCGACTATCCGATTAGAGATTACAACAGCACATCTACAAATAATTCGATCAGAATTGAATGATGTAAATTCAATTATGCCAAATTCAAATACATTATTTCTTAAAATAAAATAATAAAAAATACATTTGTATATGAGAATAATTTTTCCCGAGGAAAAAAAATACAAATGGATATATTAAGGTTCAATTTTTTTAGGAAGACTTAAAACAAGTAACTAATTGCCCCGAGGGTTGTCTGTCATCGTTATTTAAGATATTAGCAAAACCTCTCTCATGGGAATGGAGCGGACACTCATTTTTTAAATTTCAATTTTATTCTAAATAAGCCTATTTTAAATTTAGTGTAACTGTTTAATATAAAATAATTAAGACAGCTTAAGTCAGTATATGGCATAAATGTTTTGTTTGAATTTTGCTTTTGTTTAATCATTTTTATATTATTATTATTATTTGAAATTCCTACCGGGATCTCGGTTTATTTACCAGAGACCCGAGGTACTTTCGCACACGAACCCAACCGGCTTCTTGCCGTAGCCATCTACCGGCACATCGTGAATTTACATCATTTCTTATTTCCTCCTCCTGTGATTATTTCTAGCTAGTTAGCTAATCCTTATTTCTGGTTCTACCCGGGTTCCTTTTCTACGCTAGGGAGGATGTCCTAGTTTGAAGAGGGACAATCATTTTATATTACTGCTTGTAAACGAAAAGGTTGATTTGTTATACATTCTATTCAATATAAGTTCAAACAAACATCTGGAACTGATTAAGATCATATACCGAAGTACCACTGTATTTAAAAAAAAACAAATGCAAACATTTTTTAAAATAAACGGACAATAAATATTCAAAAGCCATTATTTACATTTCTAGAGTACGGTATCTTATTTACTACTTTTTATCCCTAGTAAAGGTGGATTTTGTCACCATGGTTGCGTCACGACTGCAATCCAAATTCTATTGAAAATTAATAGAAACAAAGCCCTTGACCCGTGGCTCAAAGAGAAGACACTAGCTTCTCGCGCCGGGGTCCCTGGTTCGCCTTCCGCCCCAGGCGAGAAAAATTTATTTCATTTGATTTGACTACAAATCATTTGAAATAAATAGGGATAGGGTCTAAATGGCCTTAGATGCCGAAAAAGACCTAAAAAAAATAATAGAATCAAAAAAGTACAGTTGGCGTTAAGTAATGATAATTTTTATTTAACACAAATAGGGTGGAAATAAAAATTATTTTTATTATAAAAAATACTACTGCACTTTTTGTATTCTAAGCTATTAAAATTCCACTCTTCAACAATTTTTTAAAATTTTTTTAACGTTATTTTAGGCATCCAGCCCCTGTTCCTTTTTATTTATTTCCAAAAAAAAAAATCTGGTGTGCTGGCGCACAGCACACAACTTTCTCTTACCTTCGGTAATCGAAAGTTGTGTTCTGTGCTTGTCACACCAGATTTTTCGTGTCGACATGTATTTAGTTTCCGACAGTAGGGTACAATTGAATTCAAGATGTAAAATTTATAAGTATGGGAAAATATTTATATTTTGTTACCATGGCAACCATTTCTCCTATCTTCCCTATGAAATACAAGAGTAAAGTGGTCTTCAAACAATTTTGAGAGCAAAATCAGAATATACATTTGAAAGAGCACCTAAAAAATAAATGATTTTTGAATTTTAATCAAAATCGTTAGAGCGAATTTTGAGAAAACCGAAAAAAACTGAAAAAGTACATCAGTAAAGTACTAGTACTCTTTGGTCGATTTTGATTAAAAGCTTATTTTCACGCCCTAGGAGAATGCCTAACTTAAATATAAAATTTCAACCTCCTAGCTCAATTCCTTCATGCTTAAAATTGAACACACACAGACACACAGACACACACACAGACAGACAGACCATGTCGCGAAAACCACTTTTTTGGATTCAGGGGACCTCAAAACGTGAAGATCCATCAAAATCTCGACATCGAATTTTTGACATGAATCCAATACTTTCTCTCTATATATATATTACATATATACATAGGTAAGAGAAAGTAAAATTAGAAAAATTTTCACCAATTGAAAGTTTTTAATTTTTGGTGAATATAATTTTAAAATTAGGTTTATTTATTAATTATTTGGATTTTATTTATTTTTTATTTTGTTTTTATTTATTTATTTTTTTTGTTTAAAGTCTTTTTTGGCATCTGAGGACACTTAGACCCTGTTCCTATTTATTTAAATTGAATGATATCTAATTCAATTGAAATAAATTTCTCGCACGAGTTGGAATGCAAAGCCTTGACCCTTAGCACCAGAAGCTAATGCTCTACCTCTGAGCCTTAGGTCAAGGTCTGATCTAATATTATTATATAACTACATGTATTTGAAAACGACCCAAACGTCTGCAAATAGGAATTGTTTTATTTCTGACTGCCTTATATATCCTAATTTTCATTTGGAGTTTTGCCAGAAAATATTCTAATATATTCTAATATTAAACTTGATAAAAGCAATTGAAATAATAATAAAAAAGACAAACTACTAGTTCTAAATTATTTTAAATTATCCTATGACGTAAAATAAACACATTTAATGTTTTAAAAAATGTATCATGTTTCTTTAACATTTCCATATTAATACTGTCTATCTCGTAATATAAACTTGAGCTTGAAGGACAAAATGATCCCTTTTTTTAATCTGGATATTTGATAAAATAAGAATCTGTTTCTAGCGTCATTCATTATGGTTTTAACTTAATAAATGTCGTCATTAATTTAAGCATTACTATTTTTTTGCGAAAATGTAAAAAGATAGAGAGAAAATTCTTCCATCTGGTTGAGGTGAGATAAAGTTTTTTTTTTTTTTTTTTTTTTTTTTTTTTTTTTTTTTAAGACTATTCTTCTCTAATAATTCAAATGAAAATCTTTTTTCTCTTTTTTTTTTTAATTTTTAAAACGCTTTTTTTTAGTGAATAAATATTTTTGAAAATCTTTTTTGAAGATACCCTACAAGGGTTTTATTTATTTATCTTTAGGGAATATAAAGAAACATAGCAACATCGGCATATGTATTGAAACCAACCCACAGGATTTAGGGATTCCAAATAGCACACGCAGAACTTTGTCAAAATTGACAATGTGAACCTTTTTATATATATATACGAGCCGGAGCAGCCCTGAAGCGGCTACGCCCCCTGGACCCCTCGCCAGCTGGCTCGGGCCCGCCTGCGGTGGACCCTCGCCTTTTCTGCATCATCCTCACATCCCGAGGACCAAAATGATCCATCGCTCATGTCGCTACGCCTAATGGCTGCTGAGAACGGAGTGTAACCTAACGCACACATTCATCGTTTATATATAGTATAGATATTTTTTTTAACATTCTATTTTCAATTTATATCAAAATAAAAATTATCTCAAAGTCTTATCACAAAAAAATAACTTAATTTCGTTTTCGAATGAAATTCGTAGGACTGCCCAAGACGTGTGGCATTTGGGTTGACTAAATCCTGTGCGATAGTCTCAATACATTTTTTGATATTTCTAGTAATAGAATCGTAATTAAATCATACAATGCATTTGCTATTTCTAATCCAAATTCAAGGAACGTTTGCTCTGTTGTTTAGGAATCCTTCTCCGCATTCGTAATATTAATAATTCAATCAATTTAGATAAATCGTCTCAGTTATCTACATATTATTTACTGTTAGATCTTCTAAGTTCTTGGCGTAAAAAATAAGAGGGTTGAATTATTCATTTTATGCCCCTCTTTCTGATATATTTGACATGACGTTTATCTATAGAGGAACCATTAAAATTGATTTATTCACGCTAAAAACATTTTGTGTCCCTCTAAACAAATTTCTGCTAATTGTTTTTCGTCAATGCGATAAAATTATTAAAAGTTAAAACTTTTTAAAAACATTTTACCAGCTCGCACGAAATTTAAAATTTTTTATAATTTCAAATTTTGCTTTTCTCACACAATCAGTTTAAAGTTTATTACTTTCTCTTACCTCTAAAGAAAAAGTAAGATTCATGTCAAAAATTCGATGTCGAGATTTTGATGGATATCCAAGTTTCGAGGTCTCTAAAAAAGTGGTTTTCGCAACATTGTCTGTCTGTGTGTGCGTGTGTACAAAATATCTCAAGAACGAAAAGATCTAGGAGGTGGTTGAAATTTTATATTCAAGTTAGATACCCTCAACAACGTGTTTATTAAATAAGTTTCTTGCTCATTTTGTCATTGAAATCTTTTGAAGCACACTTTACTTCTGTACTTCATAGAAAAGATAGGAGAAATGGTTGCCATGGTAACATTATAAATATTTTCTGTTTATAAATTTTACATCTTAAATTTTAATATATTGGCGGAAACTAAATATATCTCCACACAAAAAATCTGGTGTGACAAACACAGAACACAATTTTCTTTTAAGTTATGTGCTGTGCGACCAGTCACACCAGATTTTTAAATTAATAACGAGTCTCGGGTTAGTTTCGTTGAAATTCTTTGAAGACTACATTTTTTCCTTTTCACTTAATTTTCAAATAAAAAGATCTTTGATAAAAAAGATGTTTCTAATAAATTTAATACACGTGTATTAAACTTGGCTTTTTTTTATATTTCTTATTTACTTTCAAACCTCAAGCCCGAAATGTTCGTTTAGAATTTCATTAATGTTTATTTAATTCCAAGCAAAAACTATGATATATAAATTTTAATGAGATAAATATTCCCATTTTATGAATTAAAAAAAAATACTTTAAAATTCATTAAATAGCAACTGTGGAACGAAAGCTTTTAGCATATTGGCATGGCAATTTTGCAACAAGTAAGAATATAAAACATAAGCGTCTCAATTTATCAATACTTTCTCTTGTATATCTAATCTTTATTAATAGCTAAGATTTTGGTATTATTAATTTAAATTATTTTAAAACTCAAAGCGACCATTACCTTCAATTTCCGATAGAGAAGGGTTTAGAAAATTATCATAAGAGAGAGTTGAGGGCGATTTATAAAATTACTTAGATACAAACTATAAACAGGGCATTAAATTCAATTAAAGTGGGTCGTTAAAATAGAGAGAATACTGTAAAGGATATAAAAAAGAGGTTTCCGGTCAAATTAACTTCCTCTTCAAATTTTATGGAATTTAAATTAAAAAATAAAATATCAACAAATAATCAATTAATTTTTATTTTAATGTATTCCTTATTGAGGAGAGTGCAGAGGTGTAATGACCCTCTAAGAGCCGGTTGCTTCTGTTCTAATTAAAGCTATTTCTCGGATAAGCTATTTGACGAATCTTTTCTAGTTATGCTAACAATTGTAACGAAAGATACTTCGAGTAAACTTCCTATTTAAATTATAATTCAATTTTTATGTTTTTGAAGACTTAATTGATTGGTTAAATCTGCTAAACAGAGAAATTAATCTTCATATTTTCGGTTTTACCATGTCAATTTTTAAAGGTTATCACCAAAATTGCCATAATCCAATGAAATCGACCAACTGTTAAATAGCTCATAATGTATATATATATAGAGGGAGAGAGACAGAGGGAATAAGAGCGAAAAAAGAGATAAAATAAAAAAAATCGTAATATTCTAACATTTTAAGTAAAGTATATTCCCTACCATTTCCGTAACAATAAATCCACGTCCGGTTTTTTAAAATGGTCCACTCGTATACTTTATTAGCGGAAGATTTAAGGACATACATTTTCTTCAAATGTAATGTGAAATCATCCATCTAACCACTTACAAACATTGAAGTCTTTTTTTTATTACGGCTATTTGTTTTATTATAATATAAAAATTATAGAGATCCTGGTATGAATGCTTAAACAAATACAATTTAATAATTTTAATTCGCTTCTATCAATATTTGTTAAAACAAAAATCAGAGGGATGTTTAAGGAGACTCAGGAAAACAGTTGAAGGAGGGAAAACGGATGTAAATCAACCCCTTAATCTGAATAAAACGATCTGTGGCCAACTTGCTGTCTGCCAGCCCCAAATGGAAATTTTGGCAAACCCTTCCGGTCATTCACGTCACTCGGAGAGAGTCCATAATACGACCCACTGAAATTAGTCACGCTCACTATATCATTCTTATTTAACAAGCTAGTTAGTAAAACGGGGATAGGGGACAGAAATTTACAGTTCGTATTATTCGAAAATTAAGACCACTCCCTATTGACTTAATTATATAAGAAAGCATTCTATAAACTTGATTAATAAAAATTATTTTTTTTAATGGAAAAACTAATAAATTAATTGTAGAATTGATTGCTACATTTAATCTTTTAGGTAAAAATCAGTCAAATTGGCAAGCAAATCTCTCTAAATAACAGCGACTAATAGAGGAACAAAATAGGTCTTTCTTTCGTTTTTTATTTCCTGGGGGCTAGGCAACCCATTTGACCGACTCACTAATAAAATTTCAATTAGTTAATAGAATAAAAAATGTTGTTCATATTCTTTTAGTTTTAATATCTGAATTTAAATAATTAGTTTAGTAATTATTCGAAATATCAGTTAATCAGGATTCGTTGCAGTCAGGAATTTAAATAAAAAGTAAATACAATTTTTTTAAAATTTCCTTGCTGCAAACTATTATTAAACAATATTTTTCCCGATGAAGGTCATGATTGGCGACTGAAACGTCGGTGAAAATTTTTATTTAATTTTCTGGCTGCAACGTCCTTCGCTTCCTGATTGAATCTCTATAGCCACAAAAAATTTTAAGTGAAGTTAAATAGTTATTTGAATTGCCTTGAACGACACATGCGAATAAATTTTATTAAATTCAGGCGACTATACGCGATTATTGAGCAGAGAGCCCTTGACCTCAGAGGTAGAGCATTAGCTTCTGGTGCCAAAAAGGTTTGTAGAGGCTCCGTAGTTAGAATTTGCTTATGGGCCTAAAAAAATCTAGTTACGCCAATGTCTATATGTCTGTTCACGTTCTATTCGAACAAATAGAGAGTTTAGGGAAAATATTCGGATCCCGAAATTCTCATTTGTTCAAAAAAGTTTTGGAAATCAAAATTTTTCCTTTGAAAAACTTTAGGATTAAGCACGCACGATTTCTTCTTATAAAAAAGTTATGTTAATTTTTTCATAAACAATATCATGACAAATAAATTAATTCGTCATTTGAAGTATGCAAATTTTTTTTGTGTATTTATTTTTTGATGGCTTTAATACAAATTTCTTTCTTAAATTTACCCCCGTAAAGAGGCTTTTAGATTTTAAAATATGCATTCAATTTTTTTTTCCACTTTTTTCGACTCTCAATTATTCTATTTGCAAATATTTTTTATCCCAGTGCATAAAATAAAATTGTGCTAACAAAGTCATAAACATATAACATTCTCAGTATTTTTCATTTCACCGGGATAGAAACAATGAAATATTTGCAAATAAAATGCAGCCAAGTTTAGAAAGATTTACAGCTCTAATCTCTTCTCACATCTAACTAAATGAAACTTTCTATTTCTAATCTATAAAATTATAAAGACAAATCTTTTGATTTACAATTCATAAATTTTTGAAAATATTCATAAATTTTCCTGCATTTGTCGATCACCTCCATTGGTATCCTTTTCTTTAAACATCTCAACAAATGTTTTTTAAAAAAGGTGGGAAATTGAATTTCTAACATTTCCATTTCTTTACGTCTATTCGAATTTTTTTTAACTCTATTTCCAAACATCTAATATTAATTTTTAATTTAATTTTTCAACTTATAAATATGCGACCTTTGAGAAGTTATTTATAAGAAAAAAATACAATCTTTAATAATAAAAATTGATCAAACGAAGATAAAAGAAAGAGATGGAGATAAAATAAAAAGAAAATATATTGAAGTAAAGTACACTTCATTTTTCCTCTTTATATAAGAAATTTCTTTCTTTTAGATGTCTAATAAGGTTTGTCTGAAAAAAGGTATAGACGATATAAGAAGTGAAGAGAGAGAGAGAGAGTGAGACAAAGAAAAGAAAACCCAAAGAAAAACTGGGATGACTTAGAAAAGACAAAAGGAAAATGCAATTTAATTTTCAATAAATATACAAATAAATTAAATTAAAATTTATTTTTTTTTATATAATTTCGCGTTTAATACAAAGTCTAATGAACAAAAAATCTGGCCAGTGTTTAAAAATACTAATTTTTCTAGAGAATTATCATTTCTCCAGGAGAAATTCAAGAACCCTGACTAATTATATTTTTTCAAAATAAAAAAAAAAATAACAATCTTAACGAATAATTATCCAACCCGTTTATCTGTAAAGTGCTAGTTCCCAAACCCCTATTTCTTGTTTATACACAACGTTGACACTTTGTTAAATTTAATTTTGCAGAAAAGAGGATTTGTGCAAGAGTGAACTTCAACACCAATGTCAACTTTAGCGAGTGAATCACCAAGAGAGAGACTCCATAAATAAAGTAAGTAATCTTTGATGAAAAGATTATACATATAAATTAATCAATTTCCATAAACAACTAACAAAGTATATTTACGCTATGAAGACAACCAAATAAACTTAAAGAACTCTGGCATAAAGCCAGAGAACGAGGAAAGGAGTTGATAAACGGAATTTAAGTACCAACAAAAACAATGATACAAACTATTATCTTTAGAATCAACTTAAAAAATAATCATTATTATGATATAAATACTCTCGGGGGCCGTAGCACCGTGGTCTTGTCTCTTGTACTAGGGGTCAGGGTTGTGACAAATAAAAAAAATAAAAAAATCTGGTGTGATAGTAGCACAGTGCACAAATTTCTTTTACCTTCGGTAATATTTCCCCTATCATATACTCAGGGGCTCACTTCTAGTGAGTACGTGAATGGCGACCACGAGTTACTCGAGCTAAGGCTGGCATTTCTTCCTTCCTTTATGTCAGCCTTATTTTCTCCCTTTTTCATATCAAGCTGACGACTTGCTTTTCTCTCGGTTTCATTTTTTTATTAATTAATTTTGCTGACCCCACATAGGGAGAATACCATGATAGAAGAATATTTCTCCTATCATTCCTATGAAGTACAAGAGTAAAGTATACTTAAAACATTTTTGAGTATTTTAAAGAACTTTTATGAAATTTAATCAAAATTTTTAGAACAAACTTGAGAAAATCGAAAAAAACTGAAAAAGCACATGCCGATTTTATTAAAAAAGTTATTTTCACGCCTCATTGGGGTACCTATCTTATGCTCAGGGGCCCACATCTTGTGGGTACGTGGATGGCGACCACGAGCTACCCAAGCTGACAGGACTAGCAGTCCTGTTCTTTACATGTCTGTCCTTTCTTTCTATATTTTCACTAGGCGTCAGACCGTGCGACAGGCCGGCCTGTTCTATTTTTTCCGGTCGCAAAAATCCCATTCTTCACTGCGGTAATAAGGCAAGGAAAGAAGAGATTGGGATACCTATCTTAAATGTAAAATTTCAACCTTATAGCTCATTTCCTTCAAACTTTATTTTGATCATAGTACGAACCATTTTGCGGAACCCACTTTTTTACCTCAAAACGTGTATTTCCATCAAAATCTCGCCATCGAATTTTCGACATGAATCCAAAACTATAGGGCCTATATATTAAGAGAAAGAAAAATTAATTCAAATTCATTCAACCGCATTTTTATGTTACAAATGTGTTGGCTGGAATATAAGCATTAACATAAAATTTTTTCTTCTATCATTAATTAGATAGAATTCCAAAAATTTTATTTATCTACAATTATTATTTATTAAAAAGATGTCCACAATTGATAAATATGTGAATGAAGATCACGATTTACTCAAGCTAAGGATGGTTATCTTCAGTTATCTCTTGGTGCTTTGATGTTCTTCACGATCGTATCTTAATTTATATTTAGTTCACGAACTATGGAATCATGGGCGTACCCAGGATTAAATCTAGGGGGGGCGCAGATCATGGCCGTCCAGACATTGTGACATAGCTTTTTTTTTTATATAGAGGGGAAAAGTCTTCGAATTAAAGGCATAATAACCCTCGAGTCCTAAATCATTCCCCGTCGCCATCGCCCTACCTAATTTTGTTTTGTTTCATCACTTTATAAACATTTAATTTTTTTTCTTGCTTCTAGGGGTGGGGGGGGCAGCTGCCCCCTGCCCCTCGCTGGGTACGCCCATGTATGGAATGATTTATTTATTAATATACCTTTTCTGAAATTGTTTGAATCTTCTATTTTGTTTTTTCTATAGAAACTTCCGTTAATGTTTAAAGTAGAATAAAATTTTAAACTATTCAATCACAGAATTTTTCCTCCCTAAAATTCATTATTTATACAAGTTGGCCCGGTTTCCTGGCAAGTAGTCTTTGATGTTCTTAAACAAACTTGAACTTCCTGGGCTCAAGATGAGTAATTTCCTTCTTGTATTTTGGAAGTCTAACACGGGGGTATGTTGTTGACACTCGGGCGCAATTAATCCTTTTTAGGGATTTTTCTTTTCGAACTAGAGTATTTTCGGTTTATTGCATTCCAACAAGATAATAGAAAAAGTTTCCATGTATTTTATAAATTCAAAATTTTCAAGTGAATTCTTTAAAGGATTAAGTCATTGAGTAATAAAAATATTTCTTTAATCCTGAGAAACAAAAAGTTTTAAAATATCAAAATAAATATTCATGACGATTTAAAGATTTTTTTTTTTAGTTATTTAAGGGGTCGTCCACGTATTACGTAACGCCTTTTTTGACGATTTTCTAGCCCCCCTCCATGTCACAGTTAGTCACATACAAACAAACCCCCCTACAAATATTATGTCACAACATAGAACTACCCCCTCCCCCGAATGAAATTTCTTATACAAAATTCATATCATTTTACCTTTATTTGTTTTGTTTGTTTTCTTTTAGTAAATTTTCCAACGTGACTCAAATATTCACTCCATTTTTCCTTGTTGAGAAAATCATTCGACCTTTTTTATTTATTTATTTATTTTTTTTTTTTTTCAAAAATTTGTATAAATTCAACTTTATATTCTTGTCACACTTAGAGAAACCCCCGGGTTCCTCATGTCACAATTAGTAACGTTTTGTCCAGACCCCTCCCCCCCCAACGCGTTTCGTAATATGTGGACGACCCTTTAGAGGGGGTCTGGCCAAAACGTTGCTAATTGTGACATGGGGGACCCGGGGGTTTCTTTAAGCGTGACATAACAATTCAAAGTTGAATTAATAAAATTTTTTGAATTTGAAAAAAAAGGATGAGACTCCTCATTAAAGAAAAGGCCAAATGACAAGAGGAAAAAATTAGTGATTATTTGAGCCACGAGGGAAAATTTACTAAAAAAAAGAAAAAAAAAAAAAAGGTAAAATGATATGAATTTTGTATTTTAAGAAAAAGTTTAAAACAAGTTTCGGAGGGGAGGGTAGTTCTATGTTGTGACATAATATTTGTAAGGGGGTTTGTTTGTATGTGACTATCTGTAACAGGGGGGAGGGGGATTAGAATATCGTCAAAAAAGGCGTTATGTAATATGTGGACAACCCCTAATATTAACTCCCCCTTCCCCGAAAAACTCCTCTGGATCCGCCCTTGCTCTAATCGGCTCTATTTATATTGTAATTGTGATTTTTTAAGTTTGCTTTTTTGCCCAAGTAACGTAGAGAAGAAAGGAGTTTACAAAAAAAAAAAAACATCCATCGAATTACTTTCTTTTTCATTTTTTTTTAAACTTTTATGAAATTATATATTATTTTAGTTGTAAATAAACCATCCGATTACTTTATAAACTTTATAACAAAATTTTAGTAGATAACGAGAAAGCGATTTTTTTTTTTTTGTAACTCAAACGTGAAAGGGATACCAATTCTCGGTCATTGCGTTTATTCAGAAAATTATAGGATGTTTTACATATTTGAAATTCTTTTATTTTCTCATTTTAGGTCAATCATCCCCAATTTTATCTTTTTAAAACCATTTTAAATAAATATCTTTTTATTTTAAAGCTTTCAAACTAACGAAAGGCTTTAATAGATTCCTTTTTTTTTTTTTTGAAAATATTTTTTTTTGATTTCAACAATAATTCTATAAATGAAAACTTTTGAATGTTTTATTTTTATTTGTTTTAAGATATTTTTCGGCATCAAAGGCCATTTATATCCATCCCATTCCTATTTGTATCAAATGATTGGTAGCCAATTCAATTCAAATAAACCTGAATCGGGATGCACCCCCTCGACCTTTGTCACAAGAAGCGAATGCTCTATCTTGTTATCAATATTAGTATTTAAATTCTTTTATAAATTTTTAAGTATGTCCATTTTAATTATGCAATTTAGATTTAAATTCGGTCATTTAATATGATCTATAATAGAACTAGGTTATTTAATATAAAAAAACAACCCTCAACCCTCAACCCCCCTCTACCCCAAAATAGAGACCTAATGTTCTTCATCTCACTTACTTTTTTAATTTATCAATCACAATTGAAGAAAAAAAAATTTTAAAAAGTAACGTTAGAAATTTTAAAGGGTTGTTTTGAGTAAGGGTGGAAAATATATTCGAAATTACTTCGAGTGATTTTAAATCATCTGTCGATATATTTTTTCCTTGTATAAATAAAGTTAGATGATAGTAAAAAGTATTTTTTTATCTTTTACTTAATTGGGAAGTTTTATTAGGATTCTTTTCTAAAGAGAACCGAGAGAGAGAGCAAAGGGCCTTCAGTCGAGTGCTAGTCAGGCCAGGAGCCGCAGCGCCTGGTTTATATGTGATTTCTTTACTTTAAGTGAATAATTATAAAACTCGCCCCAACCCACCGATAGCCAGTCAGTCCAGATAGCCATTTGACCGTCTTATTAAAGGTAAATAATTTATTTTTTATTAAAGAAAATTGATTTAAAAATATGAAAAATTATTTTTATTCTAAAAAACGAACGTTTCGAATATGAAACTAATTATTATGTTGGTTTCTAGTGGAAGGGGGAGAAATGGTATATGTTACTCTCGTATTTCATTAATATTATTAAATGTTAGAAAATAATTAAACATTTTTTTTTTTTATGTTTGATAATAGATGTTCTCTTTTCCAGATTTGTGTCTCACCAAAGCAGTTGAGAGAAGGCATGATTGTGTGAACTTAAATCCATCCATTGGAAGGTGAATATTTATACTCGAATAAAATTTATACTCATAAATATATAAATCCAATATAGAATAAATGATTTGTTTCTAAAGGCTTTAGATAATAAAACTTTTAATAATAATAAAATTATTTATAAATAAATTAGAAAAAAAATTCACTACACTAATATTTTGTCCATGGATTTAATTTACTATATTTTTTCTCTTCCAGGCTTTGCAAGTTTAAGCAGGATCTGACACGTCTATCTTTGCTGTCTTTAATAAGCTTAAACAAGGATCGAATTTAGTTTTGGCAGAGAAGCCGTCCAATTGACATCAGGGCTGCGGCGGGGAGCTCCAGATTTTGTGATTTTGTGAGTATAATATTCAATTATTAAATAATTAGAATGGATATCCTTAAGGCGACGTTTCGGTGATTAATATTTAACCTTTATCAAGAAATAAAAATTTATTTTTTGGCATTTATGTTTTCACACTTCTTACCATTAAATCAAGACTTGTTTGGGTTTAACTAAATATGTAAAAATTACATCGTTTCGGCTATTTATTCTGTTTTCTTCACGTACAATACGTGAGGTCGCAAATGCATCTGTAGATTGTTCCAGATGCAATATTCTTTGTGAAGCTGAGTTGGCCCTGAGGAAGACCACAATGACCGAAACGTCATACCGTTTCATAAATACTTTTACTTACTTACTTTAAACCGAAACAAGACTTTTATTAAGAAAATATTTTACTTTGCTACTTTTTCTTACCTATATATGTTAATATATTGAAAGTATTGAATTCATGTCAAAGATTGGATTCCGAGATTTTGATGGATATACACGTTTTGAGCTCTCCTGAATCCAATAAAGTGGTTTTCGCGTCATGGTCTGTCTGTGTGTCTGTGAACAAAATATCTCAAGAACAAAAAGAGCTAGCAGATCGAAATTTTATATTTAAGTTAGGCACTCCCCTGAGACGTAACACGAAGCTTTTGAATAAAATCGGCCAAACAGTACTAGTACTTTACTGGTGCACTTTTTCAGTTTTTTTCGATTTTCTCAGAATTTGCTTCAATGATTTTGATTAAAATTCAAAAATCAATTATTTTTTAGATGTATATTTTTTTTGGCATTGAAATCTTCTGAAGACCACTTTACTCTTGTACTTCATAGGAAAGATAGGAAAAATGATTGCTATGGTAACAAAATATAAATATTTTCCCATACTTATAAATTTTACAACTTGAAATTCAAATGTATCGTACTGTCGGTAACTAAATATATGTCGACACAAAAATCTGGTGTGACAAGCACAGAACACAACTTTAGATTACCGAAGGTAAGAGAAAGTTTTGTTCTGTGCTTGTCCCACCAGATTTTTTATATAGTTTAAGCAGTTATATTAGAGTGAGGAAATTAATATTAAAATAAGATAGATACTCTGCTTGATTCCTTTGAAAATGTTTTAACACGAAATAATATTTGAATGTTTTGAAAAAGGATAGCTAAAAGGATATTCATTCTGAGTAAGATTTAGGAATTGTATAAGAGAAAAAGAGAGATTCTAATAGATGTTTTCTTTTGCAGATATTGTGTCTTGTGTTAGTGCGTGTGTGTGTGTTCGTGTGACTTCAGTGAAATTGGGATCCTGAGCTGAGCTGAAGCAGCAGGAGCTGAGTGCAGAGGCTTCGAGTGGTCTTCAGGGTGAGTAATTTTTACTCTACTAAATAATAATGTTTTATATATGCAGATAGACACAATTATATTAATATTACAATTTACCCGCTATTGAACACAATAATTGTTTTTCGAAATAAAATCTTTTTATTTAATAACAATCTTCTTTAACTCTAAATTTTTTAGAGTTAAAAAAATTTTTTGTTTCTTTGAGGGTGGGTTCGCAGTGGCTCTATGGGTTAAACGAGTCAGGGAAGGGTTGCCGTTTCTCCAGGAATAGCCTGGAGAGTCAAAATTGCAATCCTTGAGGCTAGGGACCCGAGGGCTCCACCGATCTGATGGTGGAGACGGGGTCAAAAGTAATTTCCCCATTTATTCTTATTTTGAGTTAGGCTAGGCAGGATCTCGAAATCCAAAAAATCAAGTTTGCTCTCACTGATACGATCTTTTCAGACTTCAGGTTTACAGAAAATATCGAATTTCTCATTTTTCTAACATTTTTGCAAGCAAGACAAAGTTAATATAAAATTTTTAAAACTTTCTTGCCTAATTTTTTTAAAAATATTTTTGTTTACTACAATAATTTTTTTATTTTTTGTAGTAAATGAAAATATCTTAGTGTTTATTATTAATTTGTGAATTAGTGAGAGTGAAAAAGTGATTGAAGAAAGAAAAACTTAAATTTTTTGAATAATAAAAGGTAAATATTAATCAATCGAACATCAACTTATAATTATCTGATTAGAATCAAGTCTAATTTAATTTTTTTTTTAGGACCTGAATATGATTAAGTAATCCTATGATAACATAACGGACTCAAATTTATTCATTAATAAATAATGAATATTAAAAAATTAAAAGTGAAATGAGAGAAACTGTCATGTATCAAGTTACATCTGACTTTTGGTATCCAAATGGCTTAAATAAAATCATCGGACTGTCTGGGATCTGAACCGGCAACCCTTGGTATAGTAGCCCAGCACACTAGCCACTACACCAAATCCGAGGGCTTTTTTTAGGGTTAAATAAATAAAAAAAAAAAAAAACTTTGTTATTTGTGATTATAATTTAATTAGGCCTAATAGATAAAAAAAATTATTTTATCATGATTTTTTATCATTCTTTTATTATGAAATTATTGATATTTTTTTTTTTTTTTATGAAAAGCGATCCCCTTGTTATTGTGATATTTAGTGAAATGAGAGCCAAACGCTTTTGACACATGTTCATATTACAACTTTTCTTGATATTCTCGTGTACAATTTATTGTGAAATATATATAGATATAGTTGAGCTGCACGAAGAGCAATATAGAAAAGAACAAATGGAAGGGAGCCCTCGCTTTTGATATGATCCACCCTCGAAGGGAAGAGGATCCCTTGAGGTTATTTGCCGTCGTGCTAATCTCGCACGAGTTTTTCACGCAAGTCCTCATCCTCTTGGCCTCGACTTGATTAAATTCGTCCCTTGCGTAGCAATGCAGTATTACGTTGGACTCTCTCTCTCTCTCTCTCTCTCTCTCCTACATCTCTACTCTCTTCTATTCCATTGGGAGGATGATGATGATGTTGGATGGTCAGGTGGTCCATGGTGTGGTGTGGTGAGCTTAGATAGGGCCCTCGTATGTCAATCACAGCCCGTGACGCCGAGGGTCGCTGGGTCGCTTTATCACGTACACAGCTCTAAAGATATCAAACATAAATACGTTAGATGGATTACTTCGGGGAGGGAAATCTGCTGAAATTCTTTAAAAAAAACACACACATACACAAGCACACATATCTATATATTCAAGACGATTGCTTCCGAAATTTATATATCTAAATAAATTAACTTTAATGTTTGATGACTAATTCTTTAATCTTAACCAATCTTTTCCATGTTATTTTCGGTGTTGGCATATTAAAATTATCCAAAGCCCATCGCACGGTCTGATGCTAGGTTGAAGGCTGGCATAAATGGTACAGTCGTCGCCACAATTGCCTGATTTGTTAGAGAGGGGCCTTGAGTTTAGGCAACCAAAATGCTTAGTCTTCGGAAGTGTTGTCTTAGTAGTAGCTTTTTCCCTTCAGTTGCATTAAATAAAGATGATTTATTTATTTCAAAAATATTGACAAAGCTCAAGATTCCTCTCTCGAGCACTTCAGACACTGTACAGCATCGTTTTCCAAACTGGGAGGCGCGGAGTAATCTAAGGGGAGGCACGAATATTAGTCATAAAGAGAATGATTGTTAAAGTCTTCGTTTTCGGCAGGCTTTACCACTTGCCGGGGCTCGCCCTTGGATCCCCTTGCTCGTTTTCGGCGAGCATCAAATTTATTCTTTCTCACTTTTTGGAAATTTTGCAAGGCGAGCAATTGCAAAATTTTAAAGTTACATATTTCCCTCTCTGACTTAAATTTTAAATTTTCCTCTCCCGCTCCACTTCCTGTAACTCTAGCCAATCATCTAAAGTACAGGCACATACACACAGGGATGGGAAGTCAGCCGCTAGCGCTTTATATTATTTATATTATGATTATATGATAATAAATAATGCAGATTAATAGATTGTATTATTTTGAAATAAAAATTTTTGTCTGAATTATTTTAGAAAATGGGACGGGGGGGGGGCGTTATACGATTAAATATTTTTGAGGCGTGGGGGCGTGGTAACATAAAGTTTGGAAACCACTGCTGTACAGTTGCGAGCTTTGGATAACTCATGATCGCCATCCACTTTCTTCCACTTAAGTGTCTTTTTCTCCCTCACTAATATCACACTTTCAGAAATTAATTAGATTATAATAGATAAATTTTATTTCTCCCAGGTTATGTCTTTTTTCTTGTCAAATTCTTGAAATTCTATTTCTTAATTAATAAACAATCTTCTTTCCCTATTTGAATCATGTTTTTGTAGTGATATTAAACGAGCTTAATATCTCCCCTTTAGTAGTATTATTATTTGGAGCTTGGGGCGTTTCCACTAAGGCCATTAACGCCCCAACTCCTTTGTATTACTCGGACAAATGCTCTTACTAGGGAAGATCTGAGGGTACAGACAGGGCAGGGAGTATGTTGTCTACTATAAATATACCAGCTTAAAGAATTTCTTCTCCCCTTTTTATTTTAAATAAAATAACATAGTCTTATTACTTTCTATTTATTTATTACAGAAATAAAATACACCTCTAATCAAAGGATTTATTTTATATTTTTATTAAATTAAATTACAAGGATATCCGCAAAATTTTCCAATTGCAATCAATTTCTTTTCCTTATTAATCCCGTTTTTTCGGTACCGGTGCCCAGACCCATTGTAGATTTGTTCAAAATAATAACAATAATAATAATAAATAACAATAATAGGCAATAATATATCAATTAACAGTAGAACCTCCCATAGCGAGCACCTTTCATAACGAGTAATTCGTATAACGAGCAAAACAAATTGTAAAAGAATGACTTGCTTAACGAGCATTTCGCATAAGTGGCGAAGAGAGGGAAAGTCCCGGATTGTGCGTGGGGGAGACAGTTCTTTGGGGGAGAATGTTATTGTTTCGCTTTACGAGTATGATTCTGGAACGAATTATGCTCGTTAAGCGAGATTCCACTGTATTTCAAATTAAGATTATGTGATAAGTACCCTCTCCCTCGGATAAATGTCAATATTGATAACTTAAAAAACCAAGAGGTGCGGGTTCAGATCCCAGGCACTCCAATGAATATTTATTTAAATCATTTGGATACCAAATTTAATGTCCTTATGGCCTTAGATGCCGAAAAGTCTTAAAAAAGTGAATTATGTTGAATTTCTAGATATGAAATTTTTTGCTAGCCTTCTTTTATTATATCACTGAGGAAAAAAGATTTTTAAGCTAATTTAATTAAAAAAATATTAACTACTCGTATATCTGTCTTATTTTTAATCTATTTAATATAATCCTTTTCTAAATCCTTTACGAGAGATTGATTTATATACAAAAATGAAATATAGATTTATCGTTATGGATTTATAATTAAATTCATACACCAAACAAAAACTTTAATTGCCTCATTAGCATGACAATATCAGTAGAGAGATGAAAAAAATATATATATTGTAATTTGTAGTGAATTTTTTTTTCGCCATCTATACATAATACGTTTCTAATTAAGACGTCGATGTCGAATGACTTGAAAACTCACAATAGAACAGAAATCTAAAAAAAAAATCTTGTTGGTCTCTCCATTTTAAAGTGGAAATGAATGTCGATTTGGAACTCAATACATTCCACTTGAGACCAATACACAATTGCCATTGAATTAATTCGGTTTCGGAAAAACACTCGATTCTACATTACAATCACACACACACATACACAAACACATATTTAGGGAGCCAAATGATCAACTCTTTTCTTTCATTATTTGCACTACACTTTATTGAGCATGAAAATGTTGAGTAAACATGTCTTTGATTGGTAAATCACAAAATTTATGACATTGGAATGTTATAATCATTAGCTGTTTGCTTTTTTTTTTTGTTTACTCAAATCATACAGTCTATAGTGTATATAAATTTGGTTTTTATTTTTTTACATTCAAGTATCGAATTCGGATGAAATTGGAAAGCGAAACTCAAGATTTCATCAACTATATTTATTTTTCTTTAACAAAAAAAAAAGTATTTTCGAGAGTCAGAGTTCTTTTAACAATTTTAATTAAAATTTATTAAAATTAAAAATAAAATAACAAGATTTTGACATGAAACCAATACTTTCGCTCTATATATAGGGTAAGAGATAGTAACAAGATAAATTCTCTTGTAGAGGATTAATATTAAAAAGAATGAGAATAATCAGTATTTTTACTTTCACTTACCTATATATGTAATACAGTATATAATGAGAAAGTATAGATATCCTTTCAAAAATCCGATGGCAAAATTTTGATCGAAATACACGTTTTGAGGTTCCGTAAGTCCAAAAGAGGGTCCCGCAAATTGGTCTGACTCTGTGTCCCAAGAACGAAAAGAGCTCAGAGGTTGAAATTTTATTTTTAAGTTAGGTACCCCCCTGAGACGTAACTCGAAACTTTTGAATAAATTCTGCCAAAAAGTACTAGTACTTTACTTTACTGTAATTTTTCTTTTTATTTTCTCAAAATTTGCACCGATTTTGATTAAAATTCATAAATGTCGACTTTAAAAATTTGGAGTAAAAGCACATAACACGAATTTCAATTCCCAAAGATAAGAGAAAATTGTGTGCTATGCGACCAGCCACACCAGATTTTTTGTTTTCTATTTTTATTTTATACAAATTTTATTAACAATTATTACATTTTTTTTTCCCCCCCCCCCCCCCCCCCCCCCCCCCCCCCCCCCCCCAAACCCCCCCCGGTTGCCCCCCCCCCCCCCCCCCCGAGGGCAATTATTACATTAGTCTCTAAACGTTTTGAAACAATAAGAGACTGATTTTTTTTAGTGTTACTGTAATCGAAAAAAAATCGAAATTTTTCTGAAGCTGCCTAAATGCGTTTTGAGGTCCCCTGAATCCATTTAAGTAGTTTTTGGTATGATGTCTGTGTGTGTGTATGTCTGTGGTAATTTTTTTCGTCAACAAAAACTCAAAAACTATTTGTTCAATTGTTATTTTACACCCATAAACTAGGGGTAGAGCCCAAGAACTGAAAAGCTTTTGGTAAACATCGGACCATTAGGGGGGGAACAAATATTTTTTTCTTACATAACCTACAGTATAATTTTTTTATATATTCAGAAACTAGACTTCCTTCCGAGTAAAATGATATATAATATGTATAACATCGGACAATTAGGGGGGAGGCTCTAGGGGGGGGGCAATATTTTTTTCTTGAACAGTGGATTGGCAAAGTTGTGCGCTCGGCTTAGTCCGACCCTTTATTTGCTTTTCAAAAATAAAGACATTTAAACCTATCTGAGATTAGAAATATTATTTAAATTTGTTATCAAATTTTAATTTATTTTTGTTTGAATATATAATTGAAAGTCATTAGGGTTATTTATATTTTTCACGTGAGAAAAATTATTTTCCCGCAAGTCATAGTTTATTTTTTTTTATCAACAAAAAAATTTCTTTCTAATCTTTAAATGAATTACTAATTGAAAAGTTTTTTTTTTCCCTCTCTCTCTCTCACCTAAATGATATATATTCAAAAAAAAAAAAAAAAAAAAAAAATGATAAATAACTTCTGCACTTTTTATATTCTCTCTAAAAATACGAAATATAATAATAATAAAGTGATGATCGAGCTTAAAAAAAAGAGACGTCGGATTGTCTCCTGCTATGATAAAAAAAAAAAAAAAAAAAAAAAATACCTAAGTTCTCTTCTAAGGATAATGGAGGCTTATACCTTTTGTATTTTAGCCTGCTAGCATTAACAGCTTGTTGTAAAGGGAGGAGCTGTGGTGGGGAGGAATTACAAGATAAATGCCTTTGGCAATACAATGGCGCAGGAAATTCACCTTGGCAAAGGTCGGAGATGGAAATTTATCTACATGTATTCACCTTTATTTTTTTATGAGAGGTCATCGTGCTTTAAGGGCAAAGTCCATTTCCTCCTTAACATTTATATCGATTTATTTATTAATAATATTAACTTAGGAAGTGCAGTTATTATTTTTTTTATTTATTTCTTCGCTTTTCGGCTGGTTATGGAGTCCGTGACTTTTTGAATGAAACACAGGTTTTTGGATAAAAAATTATTTTATTTTTCAACGTAGTCTCCTTTGAACTCTATACACTTTGTCCAACGTTTCTCCAATTTTTTTATCCCTTCCAAAAAATAAGATTTGTCGAGGACATCAAAATAATTTGTTTGTGATATGATTTCATCGTTGGAGTCAAATCTCATTTTTTCAGGTTTGGAAACAAGAAATAGTCACTCGGGGCTAAATCCGGAGAATAGGGCTGATGAGGGAGCAATTCGTATCCCAATTCATGGATTTTTGTCATGGAAACTGCACATGTGTGCACTAGGGGTATGACTTTTCGACTTTTTTTTTTTTAAAGATTTCCTGTATCACGACTCAATGAACTTTTGCCTATTAATGACTATAATGACGTTTATTCCATGAAACTATTAAAAAAGGTCACGCACAAACCACTTTGAAATTTTAGGTTGAATAGTCGCAGTCTTATATAAGCTGGTATATAAGAGAGGAGGTCAAAGCGGGTAGTTGAGTTTTAATTAGCTTAATTTGCTTAATTTGGTGTCAATTATAACTTTCAGAACGCTCTAGAAAATCCCGGTGGAGGGGGGGGTAAGGGAACCTCTGGGAAGGGGTAAGCCAAAATCATAGCTATATATTTTATTTTTCTAATAAAGATTTAATGATAAATTATATCAATTCTATTTATAAAAGCAAATTTTAGTATTTTTTTTATTATTCTAAATAAAAGCAGGCGATGATCGGCTGCAGCAAATGTTCGAAGAGAAAGGTACCCCAAACCCAAGTTTATTAGTTGCCAGCTCCATGTGCTGGATCGCCTTTTACGTGTTGTCATGGACGATGAGCTCCATGGTTTGACTAAATCACCAACATCCACTACTTCTTTGTGCAGGATTTGATTAGCCATTATAATAAATTGAAAGGAGCCTTCAGCAACGTTAAAACTAAAATTAAGGAAACAGGCGGCTGAAGAGACGACATGAAGTTTCTTTACTACCTCACTCGTGACTTCTGTCACTTCGCTGAGAGGAATGAAATCCCCTTCGTGAAATTTCAACAAATTCCAAATATCAGCAATGCACGCTGGACCTCTCGTGCCATTCTAGCCCTTCTTTCGTTTATACTGATGCCTGAAATCCGCAAAAGGTTGCGCAAAATTCGTCCATTCATTTCTTACTAATGGGCTGATCATTAAATCAGCAGCCAATGCTTTCGCGTTCAAGATTTTGATGAACTATCTGCAGCTCTGAATCAGCAGGACTCAATTGCTTGAAAACCCACTGGAAAATAGATGAATTTCCAATCAGTATTGCCCGAAACAACCAATGCTGTGAGCGTGCGGTTCAATCAAAGATATGGAAGAAATCTACTAAGACTCCTCCCTCAATAAGGACAACCCCCCAGTGAAATTCATCCTCAGCAATGACCTTATCTAGAATATTTGACTTCCTTGTGTCTCTAATGACCCTATATAAGTGAGTCTAAAGCTTGTGTTCAATTTTGTATCTATTTAGAGTGACTTCAAAAAATTGGCAAAAAATCTGATATATAAAATTTTCAAATCATTTTGTGCGTGACGTTTTTTTATCAAATCACCTTGAAAGTAATATTTTATTCAACCTTTAGTAAAAGTTCATCAAGTTATGATACAGGGATACGAGGTTGTAAAAAAGTCATACCCCTAGTGTGCACCCTTGCATTGTCCTGCATTGTCTTCTCAAATCACGAGGTAGTCTGCTATTAATGGATGTCAAACAAAAACTAAAAGTCCCAGCTCGTTCAAATTTCGACAGGAGTCAGCTGATAGTTGCCTGCTGACAGGAGCAGTGTTGCCATTTCAGTTAAGAGGCAGGAAATTCAAAAAGTCACGGATTTATTGACTCCCTCGTATAACGCGCTAATATTTTTTATAAATTATAACCATTCATTGGCATTGTGTTAAATTATTGAATGGGAAAAAAATTAATGCCATTTAAGGCCTATTGCTTCACTTCTAAGAAACTAGCTATCCCTCGGATAAGCTGAAAACTTTCGAGTTTATTCACATCTAGTTAAGCTAGTCATATGATTAAATAAGAGCCCAAGTCGGAGTTAGCAAAGACCCAAAGTTCGGTATAAGACCTAAAAAAGCTGTAAAATTACAAACACTAGCCAGGTTTATCTTTATTTTTTTCGAAATTTTTAAATTTTTGTTAAAAAATTAATTAGCTTTAATTTTTTTTTTTTTTTTTTTTTTTTTTGTTTAATTTATTTAAGGCCTTTTTCGACATCGGAGGCCATTTAGAACCTCTCTCTATTTATTTCAATTTATTGGTAGCATTATTGGTGGCAATTAAATTGAAATAAATTTTTGACGGAATGCGAACTCTTGTCCCCTAGCACAAGAGGCGGATACTCTACCATGCTGCTGGCCTCAGAGCAAGCATTAATTATTTAAATTTTTTAATATTTATTTTGATTAATTTTTATTTTTAATAATTTTTATATAGCCTTATTAAGTTGCAAACTTCACAAATCTTTCCTTAAACCTCAGATAGCTAATTATATGTGAAAAAAAAAACCCAATTTCTAACTTATTGTTTATGTTTACTATATCGAAGATTTTCTATCGGTCGGATAAGTTTGCTAGTTGACTAGAAGTGAAGCAAACTTTAGTTTTACAACTAGAACTAATATTTTGGCACTTTTTGAATTTTTAATTTCATTTTTTTTCCTATTAAAAAAAAAGCAAGATGACTCAATAGTTTTCCTGTTACCATTACAGAGCAGACAGATAAACTAATTTCAGTCTGGCTCATCTATCAAAATCGGACCGTCATATTAATAACATTGTATGCAGCTCTGAGAGCTCTGGGGGGACCGAACCACCCATTCTCACACATATACCACCTACACACATATATAACGGAACATTCCCTATGCGGCTGTCAATCATCCCAGCACCAAAAACACGAACCCTTATCAGCTAGGTTTTATTAAATCTAAATCTATATATATATATTTTTTTTTTATTTAGTTTTCAATAATTGCATCAATTCGGTTTATATTTAATAAACTTGGAAAATTGAAATGATCAAATAGAAATAGAAATGAAAAAATAATGGAATATCCCGATATCATGTTTTGCCTGGGAATAAACCATAGGGCCTTCATAATATATGAATTTAGTTATATTTAAGGTAGACATGCCTCCCGCCCCCACCCCTCTCGTGGCCGAAAGGCTAGAAAAATGTCAATATTTATAGACTTAAAACCAAGGGGCGCGGGTTCGAAGAATATTTGTTTAAATCATCTGGATAGCAAATGGTATAACTAGATGTGTCTTAACCCAATATACCACATAAATCATCATTAAAATATATATAATAAATATCCATCAAAGCCTATATGGCCTAAGATGTCGAAAAGACTTAAAACAAATGAGACTTTATTAGGTTTTAAAGTTTTAGGTAGAGATTTTTCTTATGGATTAGGGAACGTACAAGTATTACGTAAAGCAATTTGGGGGGAGGCGGGTCTCGTAAAACGTTACCATGCGTTACAAGGGGGTTGCATAACTGATATTTTAGCTACTTTCCGATACTTTGCGCAACATAATTGTGACTTTTAGATAAAAATGGCCACTTGAGCGTTAGGTAACCTCTAGGGGGGGTCCAGAAAAATGTTACGGCGCGTTACATGGGGAGAAGGGGGGGGTCAAAAATCTTCAAAAATTGCGTTACGTAATACTTGTACGCTCCCTTATTTTGAATTTCATTAAACTTAAAACTCGAGGTTACTTGTATTTTGGCTGTTGGAGCCGCCAGGAAAAATTTGTTAAAAATAATATATTTTTGCAGTAAACTTTATTTTGGCTGACCAATTTGACCGATTATTTATATTTCTTCGATAAATTTAAAAATTAAATATACACTATAGGCTATTTTAAAAATAAATAAGCCTATCCTCCGTGATTTTTTTTGTTTAAGATTATCCCAGAAAGACGAAGATTCCTATATGTACAATATAGAGCCTAATGATTGAATATTATCCTTATATGATATTTTATTTTTTATTATTACTTTTACATTGAATCATGTTCCAAGAATTTGATTTTGATTGTCCTTTATCAAAAATTTCTTTCGAAAAAAATTTTTTTGTTCCCATAAAAAATTTCCATGAAAGGTTTTCTTTTTTCTTCTATTTAAATGAATCGTTCACTTTTTAGAATAAGTTTAACGGAGGTTGAAATTGATTTAAAAAAAAAAAAAAAAAAAAAAAAAAAAGGGTAATGCGATTTTCAATAAACCTACTATAAGAATTATATTTTAATTCTATTCATTTTTATTTTATTCCACTTAAAGTCAGTCATTTAAAATGCCAATCTCACCTAAAATATATGAATTATGAATTGAAAGTCGGTATTTTGAGAAGTTTTTTTTTTCCCTGTTTATTTATTTATTTTTATAAAAAATCTTTTTATATTTCAAATAAGATTAATCTGAATTGTACTTTTATATGAGAAATTTAAGAAAGCCATTAAGTAGCTTGTTAGATATAAAAATAATTAACTTGTTGTAGCCAACCTTTAGAGACCGCGTCTTTTTCTTTTGTCTTGATATACTGTAAAATCAAGTATGTAACAAAGATTAAATGAAAATTATCATTGTTTTTTTTACTTTCTCTTACCTCTATATATGTTAATATATATATATAGGGAAAGTCATTTTTTCATTGAAATCTTCTGAAGACGACTTTACTCTTGTACTTTATTTCTCCGAATATTCCTTAAGTAGATGTTGAATGATGCATATTTTATAGCTGGAATAGTTGATGATAAGTAAAAAGATTATCAGTTATTGTAGATTTCATTTATTAAGCTGACATTTCGGTCTTGATTAACACCATTTTCATAGAATAAATCACACCGAATACATTAGTCATTATTTCTTGTGAAAATTTACAATTATATTTTAAGAGGAATTTTAAATACTTCCTGGACTGTCAATATAGACACGTAAATTAATATTCAATCATATATAGTTTGAACATATAAGTAAGCTATCCACAATAATTTTTTATATAAAATGAATGTGTTATAATGATTGAAAATTATTTAAACAAAAACAATAATAGGCCCTCAGTCGAACACAACACTAAATAAGAGAGCCAGACAAATCCATAGTTATAACTTATATGACTAATACACTATGTTAATACTTTATATGATTGAATATTTATTTACGTGCCTAAATTGAGAGACCACAAGGTATTTATAATTCGTCTTAATTGTTAAAATATAATTATAAATTTTCTCAAGAAATAATGACTAATATATTCTATGTGATTTAGCTCTGAAGATGATCTTAATCAAGACCGAAACGTCAGCTTAGTGGGCCTTAATAAATGATATATACAATAGGTATTCTTTTTTCTTACTCATTCCTTAAGTATTTAATAAAGGTATTAAAGATTTGTATAATGCTAACGCTTCTAATACTGAGCAGGTTGCCTATTGAATAGGCGGTGGCTCATATTTTTGTTTCGTTAACCATTAGCCATTTGCTTCCCATTCTAATCGATGAAATCTATTAAAATATTAACTCCTAATTAATTTAAATAAACATGGACTGATAATGCTTATCGTCAAATTAAAGGAAATAATTTATAGCTGATGCGCCTTTGATATAAAAAAACAGCGAAAAATTTATTGTCTCTAATAATTCAAATTAAGCTTAGTCTTGCAATATTATTGTATAGATAGACAAATAATTACTTTTTCTACTTTTTTAAATGAATTGAGCAGCAGAGGAGAAGAGTATATTTCACTATGTCCAATATACGTAAATAGATTAATATTAGAAAAACTGATTCCTAAATGTTTTAATATAAACATATCTCTCCATTTCGGTCCACTTCATCAATATAAAATTGTCATATTATAAAAAAAAAATATATATATATATATATATATATTTCTTTATAAAAACCTTATAGGTTGCGGAATATATTTTTTAATTTATGTACGGATATCTTATTAAATATTTACTTAAGAGAAAAACTTTTTAACCAAGTTTTCTGCTTTATAACTTTTATCTTAGAAATTTTTTATGATCTCTTTTCAAAAAACAAACGAAATTTTTATTAAGTTAATAGGAATGTCTATGAAAAAAAAGCAGAAGTATAAGATTCATAAAATACTAGACTTGTTAATAATTTCTCACTTTTTAATTAAAAAATTTTTTGTTTATGTAAAATTATTGTAATTAATTCCAATACAAATCTACATGAGTAACGAACTAGATCAGAAATTTAAATCAGTTTAAATTTATATATTTTTATAGACTATAAAATAAATCACGTTGAAACTTCGAAAAGCACTTTTATATGTTCAAAGGGGGCCTTCGAAGGGTTACAGTAAAATTTTATTTCGTTCCGAAATTCCTAGTACCTTCTGATGTTGAATTTACGTTTTCCCTCATAAGAAATGTATGGAAGGATATTCAAGTTTACGTATGAATTAGTTCCAAATAATTAATTAAATCAAATTGAAAGAGGGCTTTTCTAAAGAAAAAGGAGACTATGCTGCAGGGATTTGTAGGATTCGTTAGAAAAAATCTGGTGTGACTGATCGCACACACTTTCTCTTACCTTTGGTTACCGAAAGTTGTGTTCTGTGCTTTTCACACCAGATTTTTTGTGTCGACATATATTTAGTTACCGACAGTTCGGTACATTGGAATTTCAAGATGTAAAATTTAAAAGTATTTTGTTACCATGACAACCATTTCTCCTATCTTTTCTATGGAATACAAGAGTAAAGTGATCTTCAGAAGATTTCAATGACAAAATGAGAATATAACTTTTAAAGAGCATATAAAAAATAATTGATTTTTGAATTTTAATCAAAATCGTTGGAATGAATTTTGAGAAAATCGGAAAAAACTGAAAAAGTACATCAGTAAAGTGTTAGTACTCTTTGGTCTATTTTGTTCTAAAACTTCGTGTCACGTCCCATGGGGGTGCCTAACTTAAATATAAAATTTCAGACACACAGACAAACCATATCGCGAAAACCACTTTTTTTTGGATTCGGGAGACCTCAAAACGTGTATATCCGTCAAAATCTCGACATCGAATTTTTGAAATTAATCCATTACTTCCTCTCTATATATATATTAACATATATAGAGTTAAGAGAAAGTAAAAAGCAATAAAAAATAGTTCCAGGGCGAAGTCCCCGAAGACAGTGCGGCTAGTAATATAAAATAAATCTTTATTTGAGTGCATTGCTCCGGAAGGGGGAGGGGGAGTTGTAAGGCGCCTATTAGTGGTATTTAGATCAAATTCGCAAAAAATTTTCTGCAAGTAAATTTTTTTTTCTATTAAATAGGAAAAAAAATTCATTTAAAAAAACTTTATAGATTTTTTTTTTTTTTAAATTATTTCCACAGAAAAGTTTTTAATTAAGAAATATTACAATATCATCTTCATTCTTAATTAATATTTTTTTAAGAAGATTATTTGAAATTTGTAAAAAAAAAAAAGTAAAGAAAGGAACAAACACAAACTTAAACATAAAAGACTTGTTTAAAATGCAAAATAAAATAGAATCATTGACATCAGCTTTTGATCCCGGCTCAGAATCCACCCCAAGCATACAATTAGAATTTATTTAGCCCTTAAGCATCAGAGGTTTATATCGATTAGTGCTGCCATCTCTCGACTAATAACAAAATTACTCGGAAATGAAAATGCAAATAAATTCGCAAGCCGAGAGAGAAAGAGAGCAATGGAATAATATCGGCATGATCTTTAATTTTATTTTATTATTATTATTTTTTTTTTTTTCACTTTTTTTATCCTTATGCTCCTTGTTCATTCAAAACTTTAACCCTCTCTGATAAAAAGCCGACTTAAGATACTTAACAACTTTAATCCGACATCAAATGATCTACTTTAACTCGCACTTTTGTTGATCCTTGTCTTATGATTTTTAACAACATAAAATTAGAGAATAAGACACTTATTTTAATAAATATTATCTTTATGGGTTTTTTAAAATATTCATTCTTTCTTTTTGGTTTAGGCTTATTTATATTCTTATTCTATATGATAGGTCGAGATATGCATATTGTTATTAAAGCTTATACTTTGCTTATGTTCTAATACTACAATGGTCCTCGGGCCTTGGTGTAGGGGTTAGTGTGCTGGCCTTCTATACCAAGGTTCGCGGGTTCGAATCCCGTCTCATGCGACAAAAATGTATTTATTGGCTACCAATAAAATTAAATAAATAGAGACGATATATAAATGGTCTCCGTTCCCGAAAAAGACCTTAAATAAATAAAATAAAATAAAAAATATAACAATGAGTTATAGTCAATATGTTGGTATGGAAAGGTTACTCCAAGAAAAATTTAAAAAAATTGGTGTCGTGTTTTTTTTTAGCAAAAAGCGTTAGCCTTCCTGCAATTTTCCATATGTATTTTACAATTTTAATAATTAATCACACAATTAATAAAATAAATAATGGTTAGTTTGTTGGCAAATTCATTTTTACGACAATATTAGAGTCTCGTATACAGTATTAAAACATTAATCAATGAATGACCCTTTTCAACAATATGCGATATATGCGGATCTCGATTTCCCAAATAGAATAAGAATATAAATAAGCCTATTCCAAAAATTTCAACGCCAATTGCGACCTTTCTCAGGACATTCAAGTGATTAAAAACACGTCTTGTGTATTGTGTATGGAAATTATTACAATAATATAATTCATTAAGACGCTTCCATGCAAGCATATTAGTATGAATTGATTTACGAATCGCCAAATCACCAAAATGCGGACCTTTAGAAATTGACAATAATTAACATTTTTCGTAATTTTTACTTTCTCTTACCTTTATATATATGTTAATATATAAAGAGAGAATGTATTGGATTCATGTCAAAAATTCGATGTCGAGATGTTGATGGATCTTCACGTTTTGAGGTCCCCTGAATTCAAAAAAGTGGTTTTCGCGACATGGTCTCTGTCTGTGTGTCTCTGAACAAAATATTTCAAGAATGAAAAGAGATCGGAGGTGTAGATTTTATATTTAAGTTAGGCACCTCAATGGGGCGTGACACGAAGCTTTTGAACAAAATCGTCCAAAGAGTACTAGTACTTTACTGATGCACTTTTTCATTTTCTCTAAATTCGCTTCAACGATTTTTTTTTAGAATTCAAAAATCAATTATTTTTTAGATTCTCTTTAAAATGTATATTCTCATTTTGTCATTGAAATCTTCTGAAGACCACTTTACTCTTGTACTGTAAAAGATAGGAGAAATGGTTGCCATGGTCCCAACAAAATATAAATATTTTCCCATACTTATAAATTTTACATCTTGAAATTCGAATGTACCGTACTGTGTTGTCGGAAACTAAATATATGTCGACACGAAAAATCTGGTGTGACAAGCACAGAACACAACTTTCGATTACAGAAGGTAAGAGAAAATTGTGTGCTGTGCGCCAGTCACACCAGATTTTTTTTAATTACTTAAAATTCTACAATCTACAGCTTATATCTTTGGCCCAAAACAGTTATTTAATTAATTTTCTATTACATTCTAAAACATATAACTGGAGGACATGCTTAAAAATATTTTTACTTTCTCTATCCTCTATACTATGTTAATATATGAGAGAGAAAGTATTGGTTTCATGTCAAAAATCCGATGTCGAGATTTTGATGGATAATTTGAAGCTTACTATCTTTGTCTGCAGTGTAAGAGTGAAAGCTCTCTCTGCCGTAATAATTTTCATACACAATATACAATACATACTGGTTTTAAAGAGAATTTATCCTCATAATTTTTCTCTCGTTTACCTTAAGTAATATTGTCATCGGAAATTACCGATACCGAGATTCACACTATTTTTTCTTCTTTTAAAAAAACAATACGTACGTAATAACTTCCAATCTCTATCTTGCATATTAATATTAATTAATTACTCATTTACTCATAGACAGGTTCAACTCTTTTCCCAGGATATATTTTACCAATATTTATTTAAAGAATAAAAATGTCAAATAAATCAAAATATTGCAATACTGCTTAGATCTTCATTATTTTTTGGCATTTTTCCCAAATTCCCTGATGGCATTCTCCCCGGAATTGATTTTAGATACAGATCGCATTGATGTGTTCTTGTTTATTTACCACTTCATCAAGCTTAATTGTATGTCAAGTTTGAAGTAAATATTGTACATCGCTTCGATTGAAATCAAATAAAGGTTTGACTAAATTTATTTGCAACCGGGACCAACAGCCTCACTGTACAACTGATAAATATGTGCACTGGGCTTTGCAACATGATGAGAAAACGAGGAGTATAGATACAGGAGCCATACATAAACAATATATTAAGATTATATTAAAATTGAAAAAAATTTCTTAAATAACTGATTTGGGTCGTACGAGTATTGGCAGCCTAAAGTGAAAAATGGAAGATTTTTTTTGAGCGACAAAATATAATTTTTTATATTTCATACAATAATCCAGCTATCAAAAATCTATGCTTTTCTATGGGTCAACCCAGACCGATTCGCCAAAACACATTTGGACATGATTTGACATCATTGAACAAAATATTTTGTCATTGAGCGTTTTTGCTCAATGGCTGAACTTTTTTTCCCAATGCCAACGCACACCGATTAGGCAAAAATGCTCAATGGCAAAACATTTTGCCTAATCGGTGTGCGTTGGCTTTGAGCAAAACATTTTGCTCCTAGACAAAACGTTTTTCGAAGAGCGTTTTGCTCAATTGGTGTGCGTTCAGCCTTAATCTTATACTATTAAACGAGCAATATGATTTTTTTTATTATTATCTTAAATCTCTCAGCTGAGATTAACTCCAATAACAGAGAGACGGAGGTGACATAGGCAATGTTTTGAAAATTTTCACGGCAAGTAGAATTTGAACCCGAGTTGATTAGCAACTCTAGATTCGTAATCCGCAGCTTATCCGATTAGCTACGAACCTCCTGAATATTCATATATACATAATGTTTTTTCAAGAGTCCGCGGTTGATAATTTAAATTTAATTTCTCGATATTTAATATTAGTAATAAATGTCAAAATAACCATATTTTTAATAATAATATTATTGTATTGATAAATATCTGAAAGTAACTTGAGTAGTAATTACTATTTTTATTATTCAATGAGGGGTTATAGACTATGAAAATTTTTATTACTATATATTTTAATCGATATTTAAAGCGGGCCCGAGTGAAATTATTATTTGAAATTTTTTTCGGGATCCCCGTTTGTTTACTCGAGGTGCTTTCGTGCACGAAGACACACACCTCAAACCCAACCGACCTCTGGCGGGTTCCCCGTGAAGTTACATTTATTTCCTAACTCTAACTCCTCCTCCTGCGTTCTTTTCTAGCTAGTGAACTAATCCTTATTCTAGTTTCATCCGGTTTCTTTTATCCAACCTCTTCTATGCTAGGGAGGATGCCCTAATTGAGGAGGGACTTCCTCAGCACCGGCATGTAACCTGCTCCTTTCGAAAAATTCATAACTGAAAGGGAACCTTCTTTTCGTCCCTTCCACAGGACGACATGTCATAGTAACTCACTCTGCTCGTAGTTTTTTTTCCCACTCACTCACACACATACACACACACACACATACACACAGTCTTTTCGGCAACTCAGGCCTTATAAGATTTTTAACGATACTAGTATTTTTATAATATATATTCAAACAACAATAGAGATAAATTTATTTTACCGTGATTATTTTTTTACGATGCGGCGATTTTGTTAATAAAAACCTATAAGGTATTTCCGTGTTCTTATTCTCGCTACTTAACATTAAAAGCATTAGAAGAAAATAAATAAAATTAACTCGTAGGTCTCTAATTAATATTTAGTTAAATAATATATGTAGACATACATGTAAAAATAGTTAATGAATGAATAACTCTTTATTTATTCTTCTTGATAAAGTCAATTTAGAGGTAAAGGGGAGGGAGAGAGACAGAGAGAGAGAGAGAAAGGTAAAGGAAAGGGAAAGAGATCCTATCTTTGAAATGAAAAAAAATCTGTGTTTAATTTGAGTAAAAAGTCACCCTCCGCAGGGATGACTAATCAGGAAAAGCCAGGGAGCTCCAGCAGCCCAACCCTTTTCTCTCACAGAGAGGAAATTTATCTTAAATTCTTTAACAAAAAATAATTATAACCAAAATTGAAATTCTTTATATATATATATTTTTTTTTCTTGTATTTAAATATTAATTTAGAGCAGTGTTATCTAACTTTAGGTAGAGCGTAGGTCGCATTAAAAAAAAATATTTATTCAAGAGGCGCATCACGAAAATAATTAAAATTACGACTCATTCATTGTTTATATTTTAATGGTCAATGCGTAGGGCTTAAAGATTGATTCTCTAGCACCAGTAAAAACATGTATATCGGAAATGATTTATATTTTAGTACCTTCTCGACTGAATTCTTTAATCCATATGAATTTCTTTTATCCATTAAAAATTAAAAAAATCTGGTGTGATTGCGCACAGCACACAACTTTCTCTTACCTTCTGTAATCGAAAGTTGTGTTCTGTGCTTTTTTGTGTCGACATGTATTCATTGTAGTTTCCGACAGTACGCTACATTCGATTTTCAAGATGTAAAATTTATAAGTATGGCAAAATATTTATATTTTGTTACCATGGCAACCATTTCTCCTATCTTTTCTATGGAGTACAAGAGCAAAGTGGTCTTCACAAGATTTCAATGACAAAATGAGAATATACATTTTAAAGAGAATATAAAAAATAATTGATTTTTTAATTAAAAAAAAATCGTTGGAGCAAATTTAGAGAAAATAGAAAAAAACTGAAAAAGTACATCAGTAAAGTACTAGTAGTACCCTTTGGCCGATTTTGTTCAAAAGCTTCGTGTCACGTCCCAGGGGGTACTTAAATACCTATAAAATTTCAACCTCCTAGCTCTTTTCGTTCTTGAGATATTTTATTCACAGACAGACAGACCATGTCGCGAAAACCCCTTTTTTGGATTCAGGGGACCTCAAAACGTGTATATCCATCAAAATCTCGACATCGAATTTTTGAAATGAATCCAATACTTTCTCTATATATATATATTAACATATATATAAGAGAAAGTAGGAGAAAGTAAAAATTAACACGCAATTCACGACATTCCAGTTAAAAATAATTGATCTAGGGAGCTTATGTTATCCTCTAATTCAGTATTTCTCAAAATTTGCGCCAGACACCTTGAAAATATTTCAATATTATACGAATATTACAGTACTGTGAGTGTTGTGGTCGCAGCTGGACGTGCGTACTGCGAGCGCCTCTAAACAGATAAAGTAATATTTATATTTTTCTTTTCTCTCTTTTCGCCAACACATATATCTACACTCGTATTGTGTACAGTGTTTTTCTTTTAATTGTTAACCTGCTCGAAGCAGGAGTTTAATAATGCCTCAGTTAGGGGAAGAGGGGGGCGGGATGCCCCCCTCTCTCACACCTTCAGGAGAAAGTCGCCCGACACGGGATGCTTATAAACGCGCCCGGCAGGCGAGCCCCGATAGACAAAATCAAAACATGAATACATCTAAATCGAACGATGCAGGGCAATTTCTTAATTTGCCTAGATTTTTAGTTATGAGTCATCAAGATAATTCAAAAAATTTATTAAAAGTCTCACCATTTCTTTTGAATAAAGTAATTTCTTATCATGCTGGCCAAGTAAAATTAATTAAAAAAATAAGAAATGGGACCATTTTAATAGAAACATATTTTGACAAACAAACTACATCTCTGCTAAAATTGAATAAATTGACCGACGAAATCCCTATAAAAATTGAGCCACACTTAAAACTGAATACCTCTAAAGGTATTATTTACTGCGAAGATTTAATAGAACTACCAAAAGAAGAGATACTTAATGAATTGAGGGAGCAGTATGTAATTGATTTGCATAAAATAACTCGTAAAGTAAATGGCGAAGTGCTAACAACTCCTCTAATAATTTTGACTTTTTCAACCTCAACTCTACCTTTAAATATCAGAGCAGGATATCTCAACCTTAGTGTTAGGAAATACATTCCTCCTCCCATGAGATGTTTTAAATGTCAGGGACTTGGACATACAACAACTCGGTGCACATCCGAGGTTGAGATTTGTGGGATCTGCGGGGAGATATCCCATAAAAATCAACCGTGCCAGAATCCACCCAGATGTATCAATTGCAAAGGGGATCACCCAGCCATCTCCCGCGAATGTCCTAGTTACGTAAGGGAAAAAAAGATAATAGACATCTCGGTTGTCCAAAATATCTCTTACTTTGCAGCTAAAAAACAACTGCTTGCGTCAGAGGGAGATTCGGAGAAGAAAAAGTCTTACGCCTCAACAGCTGAGAACGGTAAACCTTGTAGCTCTTGTGAAGAGCTCAAGAAGACTGTTCTGCTGCTGACAAAGCAAATATCATTTCTAACTGATAGAATTAATCAGTTGATTCCTGAAAATAGGAACCAATATGTCCAGTTAGATCAACGGGTTGCAGATACTACCATTAGACGAGATGAAGCTGCTATTAATAATGAAAGTGATGGGGTTATTAATATGATAAGGAATAGGGAAACTAATCTGGTATACAATGAGGCTACTAATATGGAACAAGACGAAACTACCGATACGGAGGCAGACGATGAGGGAGGTCAATCCCTGTATCCTCTGCAGACTTCAACTAACACAGGTGAAACACTTGTTCCAAGTTTAAAAATTAATCTGAAGACTATTTTGAATAAGTCAGGACTTGTCCAAAAGGATGAAGACAAAGTTCGAAAAAAAGCACCTAAGAAAAAAAGGGCTACATAAATCCTCATTTTAAAAGGAGGTTTGACGATGCGCTTCCCCAATCGCTGTCTATTCCTTTCAACGATCTTTTCTCTTTTATCTTTGTTCATGGCTGGTAATAGTATTAATGTTAATAATATCTTACAATGGAATGTGAATGGGTTTTTTTCAAAGCTAGAGGAGATAAAACTTCTCATCAACACCTTTAATCCATTAATCTTGTGTTTTCAAGAGACTCACGCTCGTTCTTGTCAGAATATAACTCTGAAAGGATTCAATATTTTCAGAAAAGACCTTGACCAGGGTGTAAAGGCCCATGGCGGAGTCAGTATTTTAACTCGAAATGATTTGATTGCCACCCCCCTTCATCTTAATACGCATTATCAAGCAGTAGCAACGCGAATCAAATCACCGCAATTAACAATATGTAATATCTACGTTCCTCCATCCCAACCTTTGAATAAAGTTGAGATGGAAAACATTATTGGTCAGTTACCGTCACCGTTCTTGATTCTCGCTGACTTGAACGCTCATAGTTTGCTCTGGGGTAGTAAACACACCTCTCCAAGAGGAAAAGTTATAGAAAGTTTTTTGGATGATAATAATTTGTCTCTTTTAAATACTGGAACGCCTACACATTTTAGTAACGGTTATAACACCTTCTCAGCAATCGATTTATCCATTGCGTCGCCTTCCCTCCTTAGTAAAGTGTCCTGGAGAACTCATGATGACCTCTGTGGCTCTGACCATTTCCCGATTATCTTAAATTATCATCAAAACAAAATCCCTTCTAGAATTCATGCGAGATGGTTGGTTGAAAAGGCAAACTGGTCACTCTTTGAAAAGCTCTCGAGTTATGAATGCAGAGAAGATGATGACACCCTTAGAAAGCTTGATGTCTTTTATAAAAAGATTTTAAGTGCAGCCGAAGTATCTATCCCAAGATCTAATACTAGGGTTAGACAAAACCCTGTTCCGTGGTGGTCTCGTGAGATTGAAACTACCATTAAAGAGAGAAAGAGATCATTGAGGCTATTCCAGAGATACCCCACTACTGAAAACTTGATATCTTTTAAAAAAACGAGAGCACGCGCAAAATTCTTGATAAAAAAGGCAAAGAAATTGTCCTGGGAGAAGTACGTCTCAACCATTACTTGTCACACTCCGAGTAAAGTCGTTTGGGAAAAAGTGAAAAAGATACAGGGACGTCAAAGTTTATCACTCAAACCAATTGTTCATAATAATACCCAGTTGTCTAATCCATATGATGTAGCAAACTGCTTCGGAGAATTTTTCTCGAAGATCTCATCTTCTTCAAATTATCCCAGTCATTTTATGAATATCAAAAACCTAAGTGAGAGTACAGACCTGATTTTTGATTCGCCTAATAATGAGAGTTATAATGTTCCTTTTACGAGGGTCGAGTTTGACTACGCTCTCCAAAGTTCGAAAAATACATCCCCGGGACCTGACAAAGTTCATAACCTTATGCTTAAGTATATGAGCTCAAATAGTAAGAATGCCCTGCTCGATATTATTAATGATATCTGGAAAAAAGACTTGTTCCCTGATATTTGGAAAAAAGCTATTTTGATCCCAATACTTAAACCTGGGAAGGATCCTCACTCGGTTGAAGGCTATCGTCCAATATCAATGACTAGCTGCATATGCAAGTTAATAGAGCGCATGATCAACAAGAGACTGATGTGGATTTTGGAGAGTAGAGATCTTATCTCGAAATTCCAGTGTGGATTTAGAGCCAACCGGTCATGCTTGGATCATCTTACGAGGCTTGAAAGCTATATTCAAAGTGGATTTATTAATAATCAACATACCATTGCTGTCTTCTTCGACCTGGAGAAGGCCTATGATACTGCGTGGCGACATCATATTCTAATGAAAATTCAAGAGTGGGGCATTAAGGGCCATTTGGCCATGTTTATCAACAACTTTCTATCTAACAGATCCTTCCAGGTTCGAGTTGCTAACACTCTCTCTAAGGCCTACCCTCAGGAAAATGGTGTGCCACAGGGCTCAGTTCTCAGTTGCACCCTTTTCTCTATTGCAATTAACGACATCACCACATGCATACCTTCCCACATCCAGTACTCACTCTTCGTTGATGACCTATCAATTTATCTCCGATCAACCAGCCCTACTTACCTTGGGAGAATGCTTCAAAAGTGTGTGAATGATCTATATAAATGGGCTACTGAAAAGGGCTTCACGTTTTCTACTAGTAAGACTTGCTGTATTCACTTTAACAGGCTCCGGGGTATTCACTCTGACCCACCTCTCTCACTTAACGGCCATTCCATAATTTACAAGGATACAACTAAATTCCTAGGACTGACTTTTGATAAGAGGATGACATGGAAAGATCACATCATAGATGTCAAAACAAGATGCCTCAAATCAATAAATCTTCTCAGAGTATTGTCAAGTACTGGTTGGGGAGCTGAATCAACCATTTTACTACGAATGTATAAGGCACTTATTCGAAGTAAAATCGATTACGGGGCGCCGGTATATTCATCAGCTAGGGAAGGAGTTTTAAAACAATTGGATACTGTTCACAACTCGGGAATAAGGACGGCATTAGGTGCTCTAAGAACAAGTCCTATTGTGAGCTTACAAGCCGAATCAGGAGAGCCACCGCTCAGAGTAAGAAGAAATTTACTATCAATGAATTACATAGTGAAATTGAAATCTTTTCCGACCCATCCATCCTATAATGACATATTTTCATCTCCCAACACCAATAAATTTGAACAGAGGAGTCGCAGTACCAAACCCCTGTGTGTTAGAATGAAAGGAAATATTGAGAATATCCAACACTATATGGAACAACAGATCGTTTCTATCAATCATCCGTTACCGCCCTGGAGTATTTTAAAACCTAAGATTATATGGGATCTTGGAAAGTATCAGAAAGATTTAACGACTAGCAAAGTATACACTGGCAAGTTCTATGAAATTATTAATAAGTATTCAAATTTCTCGTTAGTGTACACTGACGGGTCTAAAATCTTAGATAACGTAGGGTGCGCTTTTAGTGTACAAAATAACCCCAAATGCTTCCGTTTGTCGTCTATTTCAAGTATCTTTACAGCTGAATTAAAAGCGATCGAACTCGCCCTGCTCCACATTAAGAAAGGAAACCTTAAAAAGATTCTGATTGTGTCAGATTCCCAGAGTGCGCTTAAGGAGTTGGGTAACTTATTTACTCAGAACCCAATCGTACAAAAGATTCACTTAGTTCACCAGGATCTGATGCGAGAGGGAAGACTGATACTTTTCATGTGGGTCCCTAGCCATAAGGGTATCCCTGGTAACGAGGCAGTTGATCTGTGGGCAAAGATGGGGGCTGGGAAACAGTCCTATGATTTTCCAGAATGTACCTATCAGGATGTAAAAATTTATTGTAAAAAACTTCTTTACAAAATTTGGATTGACGAATGGGACAAAATTGAAAACAACTTTCTTAAGTTAATCAAGCCCACTCCTGAACCTTTAACTAAATGGTGCTTGAGTAGAAAGCAGCAAGTTATGATTAGCCGCTTAAGGATTGGTCATTGCTACTTTTCCCATTCTCATCTGCTCTCTAAGCAGGATACTCCTTGGTGTACCTCCTGTGATAAAAGGATTAACGTGTCCCATATACTAGTTGAATGCCCATATTACGCCGCCAGAAGAAAAAAGTTTAACCTAGATAATAAGTCGTTGAAAACTATCCTCTCGAATGAAGGTGAATTTGAAAATTTGTTTAATTTTCTAAAAGAAATTCATTTATTTGATAAGGTCTGATACAAGATTACCACAAGGAAGAAGAGGACAATTGTTTATTTATTATATTTCAAACATTTTTTTTTTTTTTTTTTTTTTAACTATACTTAACTATACTTAACTATACTTACCTAAAACATTGTTCAAATTGCCGACCTTGTAATCTCTTATAATTTGTTATCAATGATACTATGTACTACTTATTTATAAAATTGTGTGGAGGCGCATATGGCCTTAGATGCTGGGGCGCCATTAAACGTCCAA
>JAKCPI010015839.1:0-27768 GCA_023213315.1 Euborellia annulipes | reverse complement strand
AGAAGAAGAAGAAGAGATGGAAATTAAGAAGGCGATAAGAGATAATATGTTTATCTTGCAATGGCGACGGCGGGGGAACTTGATTTCCGGCTCGACGTTAAAACTTTTAATCCTAAAAATAAATATAAAATTAAAGCGCGTAAATAGGAGGAGAGTTAGCTGCTACTTTGCTCTCTCTCTAATTCCTATGCCTATATCTATATTTCTCCGCTGCTTGTGACTCTTTAATGGCTCCCGTTAATTGCCATTATGTTTTTGGATAGGAATAAAAGAATATATGATAATTTTATTATGTTAAATTCACAAATGGTGAAACGAAAACTCTATTTTAAAGCGAAGAGAGATAGAGGGTTGAGTTAGGCCTATTTTACTGTCGAAATACACTGCGCATCAAAAATAGTTTATTCTTCAGAAGACTTATACTAATTTATTTTAATGATACTGGGGGCTCGCTGGTGTAGTAGGCTAGGGTGTCGGCTTCTACAAAAGAAGATCCCTGTTCAAACCTAGGCGTGAGGGATTTTCATTTAAATCAAAATATTTATTTAATGTAAACAATTCCTCAAGCAGGCACTGGATTGGAATATTGGATCTCACCACAATAACCCCCAGGCAACTCTACGAGGAGAGGGAGTTACTGTGACATCCACGCTCTGTGGTAGGGACGTAAAGAAGGTTCCTCTCTCAGTGATGCATTCTTCGAAAGGAGTCGATGCTGAGGGGAGTTCCTCCTCAAGTTGGGACATCCTCCCTAGCATAGAAGAGGTTGGAACCAGAAATAAGGGTTAGTTCACTAGCTAGAGACAAAAGCAGGAGGGGAGTTAGAGATAGGAAATGATGTAACTTCACGGGGTACCGGTAGATGCCTACGGCTTCAGAGGCCCGGTTGGGTTTGAGGCGTGTGTCTTCGTGCGCGAAAGCACCTCGGGGAAATAAACGGGGATCCCGATAGGAATTTCAAATAAAAAAAAATTTTAATGATACTGTAATTTATTAAACATTTAGTATGAAATAACTTAAACATTTTAAAGTAAATTTAACACAAATCCATATCACGCCCCCCTGGACTCTCGCCTTTTCTTCTTAATTATGAAAAGAACCCAATGGCCTATGGCTTAAACGGGTAAATAAATAATTATGAAAAGAAATTTTTTTTTTTTTTTTTTAAACATTCACACTTTTTCTCACTCACACTCACACACACATTCACACTGTCTTTTCGGCAGCTCAGGCCATATAAGACATTTACGATAACCGTTATTTATGAATTATAGAGGGCTCGCTGGTGTAGTGAGCTAGGGTGTCAGCTTCTGCAAAGAAGATCCCTGTTCAAATCCTTGGCATGCGGGATTTTTCATTAAATAAAAATATTTATTTAATGTAAACAAATTCTCAAGCAAGCCCTGGATTGGAATATAGGATCTTTTCACAATAGCCCTCAGGCAACTCTACGAGGAGAGGGAGTTGCTGTGACATCCCGTCCTGTGGAAGGGACGTAAAGAAGGTTCCCTCTCAGTGATGCATTCTTCGAAAGGAGTAGGCTACACGCCGGTGCTGAGAGAGTCCCTCCTCAACTAGGACATCCTCCATAGCATAGAAGAGGTTGTATATAAGGAGCCGGTTGGAACCAGAAATAAGGATTAGTTCACTAGCTAGAGACGAGAGCAGGAGGAGGAGCTAGAGATAGGAAATGGTGTAACTTCACGGGGTGCCGGTAGATGGCTACGGCCAGAGGCCGGTTGGGTTTGAGGTGTGTGTCTTCGTGCACGAAAGCACCTCGGGTAAATAAACGGGGATCCCGATAGGAATTTCAAAAATAAATAAATTATGAATTTATATATATTAGGGTCCAGGCATTTTTATTTAAGCCATCTGGTATCCAGATGGCTTAAATAAAATCATCGGACTGCCTGGGGTCCGAACCCGCGACTAGGGATGAAACGATACGAGTAAATACAAGTACTTACTCGATACTTTTCTTTCGATACCAAGTACTTTTAGAATCGATACTTTGGAATCGAGTACCAAGTAAGTATCGGTCAAAAATACTCGGTCCTCGTACGCGATGATTAGTTAGGTTGGATGAACATTTACGTACATTTGTTCTTATTTACAATAGAAATAAGTGGAATGGTTTGTACCGCTGTATTTTAATTTTTATTATAAAAGTGTTTAACTGGGAAACACCTTGAAAAGTTTTTTTTTTTTTTTTTTTTTTTTTTTTTTTTTTTTTTTGGAATGGGTGCATAAGGTCCGAAGACCTATAATGACCAATAGACACATGCAGCCAGGAAGAAAATAAAAACAAAAGGAGAAGCATAAAAGGGGAAACTCAACTGCGGGAACTGAGACGATGCCTGTTGAGGTTAGACTTGAAAGTCTGAAGATTGTAGGTTTTGGGGAAGATAGACGCAGGGAGCTTGTTCCAATCACGGGAGGTCTTGGGGACAAAGGAAGAATGAAATTGTTTTGTTCTGTTAGTCGTGATCTGAACAGCATAGGGATGCTGGGAAGATGCCTCTCTTGTGTTCCGTGAATATGTTGCATTGGGTGGGATAATTGATTTTAATTCGGCAGAGCATTGGCCATGGTAATACCTGTAGAAGAGATTATGATTTTTGGGTAGTATATCTAAAACTGAATTTTTTTATTAGTCATCGTTGTTTTTTTTTTTTCAAGAACTTGATGTTTTATGGAGATTTAATCAAGATTCGCAGGGACTTTGCAACCAGGTGATTAAATAAAAAAAAATTTATTTAATTTCTATTTGCCGACGTTTCGCTCCCCAATCACGACCTTCATCATGGCAAATATTGTCAATTAGACACGATCATAGGTATTTTAATATTCATTGCAATTAAAAAAAATATACAATTTCTTTTTACTTTGATATGTACAAAAATATTATCATATACCGGTACTTGCTACTCGGAGGTCTCCGCTGTTGAATGTCTTGATTGGGGACCGAAACGTCAGCAAATAGAAATTAAATAAAAGATTTTTATTTAATCTCCTGGCTGTAAAGTTTCTGCGAATCTTGATAATATCAGTACTTAGGCCTACTGCTGTTTTTGCTTATCTTTAATTGTACGAAAAAATTGACCGATACGAGTAAGTATCGATACTTTTCAATCGATACCGAGTAGGTACTCGATACTTTGCGACCGATACCTGTATCGAGTAAAAGTATCGATACTTCAGTGGTATCGTTTCATCCCTACCCGCGACGTTTGGTATATGAGGTTAGCACGCTAACCTCTACGCCACGCCCCGTGGGCTGAAAAGAAAATTATTATTATTCCATTCCAATCCAGTGCCTGCTTGAGGATTTGTTTTACATTCACAAATGAAAAGAATACATAAATATTTCTCTGTAGATTTCCTATGGGAGAAATCGTAACTTTAAGAATTAATAACTCAAAAAGTTATAAGAATTTCGGGATGGAAATAATTTTCCTGTAATCCCGAAAACGTCCTCTTCATGCATATAAAATTTCATTTCAAAATTCCAACGGGAAGTTGCCTAAATAGAGCGTGACAGACGGACAAGACATTAGCGAATTATATATACAATTTAAATAAAAGAAAGACAAAAATGTCAAAAAAATTTTTATTAATGCCAAATTTCTAAAATTTTAAATTTAATCTTTCTGTTTTAACTTTTCTCTATTTTTTTGGAAATTCTTATAAAAACAAAAAATATATCGAGTTATGTTGTGTTGCCCCTAAAATTGAAAATCGACATTTTTGCCTTTGTTTTTTCGGCCCGTCTGTCACGCTCTGTTTGACCATCTTCCCAATGGAATTTTGAAACAAAATTTTGCAGTCTTATAGAGCACGTTATGGAGAGTCCCGGAAAAATACTAGGATCCCGAAATTCCTATAGCTTTTTGAGTTATTAATTCTTAAAGTTACGATTTCCCTCCATAGGAAATGTATAGAGAAATATTTGTGTATTCTTTGCAGATGTGTATTCTTTGAATGTAAACAAATCCTCAAGAAGGCACTGGAATGGAATAGGTAGTAATAATAATTTTCTCGTTGCCCTCGGGGCATGGTGTAGAGGTTAGCGTGCTAACCTCGTTTACCAAACGTCGCGGGTTCGGACCCCAGGCAGTCCGATGATTTTATTTAAGCCATCTGGATACCAGATGGCTTAAATAAAAATGCCCTGGACCCTAATATATATAAATTCATAAATAACGGTTATCGTAAATGTCTTATATGGCCTGAGCTGCCGAAAAGACTGTGTGAATGCGTGTGTGAGTGTGAGTATGAATGAGAAAAAAGTGTGAATGTTTAAAAAAAAAAAAAAAAAAATTTTCTCGCCCTCGAGTTTGGCGTAGTAGGTAGCGCCCTACCTCTTATACCAAACGTCGCGGGTTCGGACCCAGGCAGTCCGATGATTTTATTTAAGCCATTTGGATACCAGATGGCTTAAATAGATATATTCTCTACAACGGTTATCGTCAAAGTCTTAAATGGCCTAAGTTGCCGAAAAGACTGTCTGAATGTGTGTGAATGTGAGTGTGAATGAGAAAAAGTGTGAATGTTTTTTTATAAAAAAAAAAAAAAAAAATAATAATAATTTTCTTTTCATAATTATGGCGAGCCCTCGGGTCTTGGTTTAGGGGTTAGCGTGGTAACCTCGTATACCAAACGTCGCGGGTTCGGACCCCAGGCAGTCCGATAATTTTATTTAGGGCATTTGGATACCAAACCCCCTTTCTAGACGCCAGCCAGTTTCTCATAATTAAAAAAGGTGAAGAAAGGCCCGAGCCAGCTGGCGGGGGGTCCAGGGGTCGAGGGTCCTGGCTAGTAATAAATAAAGGCCTATTGATAAAATAATTTTAGAATAGTTTGAGATAATACTAAATTTTTTTCAAATGACCACTGTGCTTCGGTGCACTGAGATGACGTCATCTACACAATATATTTTTGTTTGAAATGAATTAAACACATAGCACACGTCACATTTTATTTTTTCTCCTTCAACTTTTTACTTTTTTTTTTTTTTTGTTTTAGCACTTTTTCATAAAATTAATATTTACACTTTGTTATAATAATATTTTGGCAATGTATAATTATTATTAAGTACCGTATTTTTTTAATGTCCAACGTCAATGTCACGTTCCCTCTCTCTTGGGAATTATTATCATCCAAAAATGAATGAAATTAACACAAAATAAATACGTATTTTATATCCCGCACCGCCACCGCACCCAATTTATAAATATTTGATTTAAAAATTAAATTTCAAAATGTGTATGTATGACTCTTATCTTATTTTCAGAGTGTTAGTATGTGTGTAGTAGCTCTATATGCTATTTTCATTTTATATTAATTTTTTTTTTTTTACTGTGTAGAAAAGAATATTTTTATTACGCACAAAAAAATTACTTCAACTAAATTAGATTCAACGAGATAAAATTCATATCTAAAGTAATATAAAGAACGATGCGTAAAAATCCGGGAATTTGAACATTTAACATTGAATTCAAATACAGACTCCATAGAGTGGCGGATCCAGAGGTGTTTCTTGGAGGGGGGAGGGGGAATCTGGAGTGACTGTTCGCACAGCACACATTTTTTTCTTAATTTCGGAAATTTAAAGGCGCATTCTGTACTTGTTTGCTAGAATATAAATATAAATCAAATTTTTAAGTATTAATTTTAAAAATTTTACATTAAAAATACATTTTTTTTTTTTTCGAAAAAAAGTATTTTTTTCAAATCTCACAGGGGTAATTACCCCCTTTGCCCCCCCCTGTATCCGCCTTGGCTCCATATTATACACTCCGTTATTTGTTTCAAATTATTTATTGATTATAAATCAGAACTTAATTGGGGGTGTCTTCCAAGGGAGGAAAGGGGGTAATTACCCCTCCCCCCCGAGAAAAATTAATAATAATAAATTTGGTTTGTATATATCTGGTAAACAAGTACAGAAAGCTCCTTTAAATTATCGAAATTAAGAAAAAATTGTGCTTTGTCACACCAGATTGCCTCTCCCCCTCCCCGAGAAACTCCCTGGATCCGCCCAGGGTGTCATGCTAAAAAGTGATTTCACAAATATTTCAACAAAGCTGTAAAAGTTTGATGGAGGTAATACTGTATATAGATACCAGGTTAAAATTATTTATTTATTTTTTTATTTTTTTATTTTTTTTTTTTCAAATTATTGTAGGAAAATTTATTTGGGGATTGGACTGATTTGTAAAATCTCCGTTTCAGTCTCATATCAGACCATCATCAGGGATATAAACAAAGAATTTTTAATTTTTACGGTTATTACTTATTAAAGATGAGAATTATTATTATTTGAAATTCCTATCGGGAACCCCGTTTATGTACCCGTGGTGTTTAAGCGCTCAAAACCAACCGGCCTCTGGCTGTAGACATCTACCGGCACCCCGTGAGGTTACATTATTTCCTATCTCTAACTCCTCTTCCTGCTTTCGTCTGTTGTGAACTAATCCTTATTTCTGGTTCCACCCTTTTATCCAACCTCTTCTATGCTAGGGAGGATGTCCTAGTTTGAGGAGGGATTCCCTCAACACAGGCGTGTCGCAGAAACTCGAAGAATGCATCACTGAGAGGGAACCTTCTTTAGGACGGGATGTCTCAGCAACTCCCTCTCCTCGTAGAGTCGCCAAGAGGCTATTGTGGTGAAATCCAATATTCCAATCCAGTGCCTGTGCTTGAGGATTTGAACAGGGATCTTCTTTGTAGAAGCCGACACCCTAGCCCGCTACCCCAGCGAGCCCCCATGAGTATATTAATAATAATTAATTAGCTTTGAGTTAGAATCCACTGTTTTCTAATGGGTACATTTCAGGAATTTTTTGAGCCTCACCATGGGCGTAACTAGGGGGGAGGGGGTGCCCGGATGATATCTGGTCCCCCCCCCCCAGCCAAATTCTCTAGTTACGCCCATGAGCCTCACCATTAAAGGTTTCTCCATAAAAATTACAAAATTTCAAATTGTGAACCTACATATTACTTTCTCTTACCTATATGTATATGTTAATAGACATATATATAGAGAGAAAGTATTGGATTCATGTCAAAAATTCGATGTCGAGATTTTGATGGATCTTCACGTTTTGAGGTCCCCTGAATCCAAAAAAGTGGTTTTCGCGACATGGTCTGTCTGTGTGTGTGTCTGTGTTCAATTTTAAGCATGAAGGAATTGAGCTACGAGGTTGAAACTTTATATTTAAGTTAAACACCCCCCGGGACCGGAAAAATAAGCTTTTAATCAAAATCGCCCAAAGATTACTAGTACTTTACTGTTGTAGTTTTTCAGTTTTTTTCGATTTTCTCAAAATTTGCTCCAACGATTTTTTTTTTAATTCAAAAATCAATTATTTTTTAGATGCTCTTTAAAATGTATATTCTCATTTTGTCATTGAAATCTTCTGAAGACCACTTTACTCTTGTATTTCATAGGGAAGATAGGAGAAATGGTTGCCATGGTAACAAAATATAAATATTTTCCCATACTTATAAATTTTACATCTGAATTCAAATGTTCCGTACTGTCGGGAACTAAATATATGTCGACACGAAAAATCTGGTGTGACAAGCACAGAACACAACTTTCGATTACCGAAGGTAAGAGAAAGTTGTGTGCTGTGCGCCAGTCACACCAGATTTTTTTTTATTCATTTTATTTAATTATAAATTTTTTATTAACATTTTTTAATTCCCTTTAATGTAATAGCAGCAACAAAAAAAAAAATTCTCTATATTTTATTATATTTCATTTTATTTCTGGTTATTTAATTTTTGCTATCCATTTTGGAAATGACATATTTTATCTTTCCTATTTATCTAATATAGGGAGGACATATTTACATTTTATTATATTTATTACGAGTCTCTCAGGATAGATTTTGGGGATATGAGAGCGAGTGGGATTCATTGATTGGCTATTCGAAGCTCTGTCTGCTTATCGTGGAGGGGGGGGGGGGGCGGTCATGATGATGGCCATATGGTCGGTCATACGGCCATATAACCACCACCACCACTCTCGCACTAGGGGTTAATTTGCCGCTAGGGGTGAGAAGACGACGGGAATATCAGATATGGCCTTTCCTATTAAATATCCGGGCACCTTCCGACCAGGGCCAAATCTGTTTCCGATAAATGCCACCACACACACACACACACACACACACTGGGGGAGTGAGAAACGGTGATACTGCCACGACAGGGTGGGTGGGTAGTTTTTTAGGGAAGACCGATATCGGTGATCGCTGCTGCCCCTTAAAAGGGCGAGAGAAGAGAGAGAGAGCATGAAATGGAATTCCATCTACAAATATCAACAAAGCTATTTTGATGAAATATAATTTTTTTTTCTCAATAATTACACTGGTCGACAAAAATAAATTTTTTTCTTTCACAAGAATAAACATTTGAAATTCTAAAAGTATTTTTCAAATATTATTTCAGTTTTGCCCCATCAGGCACAGTTTTAGAGATATAGAGAAAAATAGATTTTAATAGAAAAATGTGCTCTAAAACGGCTCTTATGTAGAATTTTCAAGATTTTTTTAACGCGACACCACGTAGAAATATGCAGATATTTATAATACATATAAATTTCAAGTTTCACCCCAATCGGAGGTCATTTAGACGTGCCGCAAACGGCTTAAAGTTTAGAAAAAGCGAAATTTTTAAGATTTTTTTGCTTTGGTCACCCCTAATCAAGGGCGGATACAAGGGGGGGGGGTAAAGGGGTAATTACCCCCCTGAGATTTAAAAAAAAAACACTTTTTTTCGAAAAAAAAATGTATTTTTAATGTAAAATTTTAAAAATTAATACTTAAAAATTTGATTTATATTTATATTCTGGCAAACAAGTACAGAATGCGCCTTTAAATTACCGAAATTAAGAAAAAATGTGAGCTGTGCTACCAGTCACTCCAGATCCCCCCCCCCCGAGAAACACCTCTGGATCCGCCACTGCCCCTAATACAATTTTGGATATCCCTGAATGCAAAAAACATATATTTACAATATTCTATAGTTTTTTAGCATTCTAAAAATCATTCAATCGTAAAAATCTGTTAATTATTCACGAAATTATAAACAAAAACGTCATCTTTCTGCAAAATGATTACGAAATTTAATTGTCTGTAAGAAACCACAAAACAATTCTAATAAAAATCTGAATGAAATTATTTTTCAATTTGATTAATCAAAATACCCAAGAACCACTTCAAGCAGAATCTCATCCAATTCTTGAAGAATACGTATGCATAAAAAGCTCTGATAATTTCGGTAGAAATAATAATTGATGAATTAGTTTCGAATGCGTCAACCATAGCGTCGACCATAGTTAGGGTCAGTCTGTATAGTATTCTAAAACACACTAAAATTAACATTTTTTTTTTTTTACTGTGTAGGTAAATTGAAAAATCTGGTATGACTGGTCGCACAGCACACAAGTTCTGTGCTTGTCACACCAGATTTTTCGAGTCGTTATATATTTAGTTTCCTCAGACATATTAGAATTCAAGATGTAAAATTCATAAGTATGGGAAAATATTTATATTTTGTTACCATGGCAACCATTTCTCCTATCTTTCCTATGAAGTACAAGAGTAAAGTGTTGATATAATGTATTTTTGATAATTATGTTTTTATATAAGGTATTTTTTGTAAAGAGTTTTTTTACATAATCTATGTTTTGTAATGTACGTATTTTAGAGATTGTATTTTTTATAAAGTATTGTATTTTTATAAAATATTGTATACAGAAGTCTGGCTGGATGGCGAAGGCCGCAAGCCAAAAATAAAGAAAAAAAAAAAAAAGAGTAAAGTGGTCTTCAGAAGATTTCAATGGCAAAATGAGAATATACATTTTAAAGAGCATCTAAAAAATAATTGATTTTTGAATTTTAATCAAAAATCGTTGAAGCGAATTTTGAGAAAATCGAAAAAAAACTGAAAAACTACATCAGTAAAGTACTAGTACTTTTTGGCCGATTATGATTAAAAGCTTATTTTCACGCTCTAGAGGGGTGGCTAACTTAAATATAAAATTTCAACCTCCTAGCTCAATTCCTTCATGCTTTAAATTGAACCCAGACAGACCATGACCACTTTTTGGACCCAGGGGAAAACGTGTATATCCATCAAAATCTCAACATGGAATTTTTGACATCAATACATATATATTAACATATATATAAAGGTAAGAGAAAGTAAAAATAACAAATATCAAAGTGGGGGAGGAGGAACTACCCCTCAGGCTACAAAATAAATTATCTTTCTACAAAATGAATACGAAATTTAATTGTCTGTCAGAGAAGAAAAAAAAAGAAGAAATTGCCATTATTTTCTAATCAAAACTTTAAAAATATTTAAGTATGTACTTTCAAGTAAAAAAAAAAGTTGAGAGAGAAAGAAGATGAAGAATTAAGAAAATATGTTAGATATTTTAAGTTAGTACAAAAGAAAGAAAGAAGAAGAAGGGAAGCAGCGAATCTATGTAAATTCCTCCCTCTGGTGAGGGTGCAAGGGGAGAGGGGGGGGGAAAAAAGAAAGACATCGCCGCTAGGCATTCATTTAATTTCAACTTGAGAGAGAGAGAGAGAGAGAGAGTATAAATAGTAATCATGTTATCAAAGGGTAAGACGAACTGGAACATTGTCGAAATTTCTTTTATTTTCAAGGAGGGAAAGAAAATATTCTCTTTTACATGTTTTATTAGTGAGAAAAATGGAAGTAATTTGTGAATGGGGGGGATATGAAATTAACTGAATTACAAAAATAATTGATGAATTCGTTTCGAATGCTCAATTTGCATGTTTTCTCCATCATTATGGGAAAAAATTTAGATTGCTATTGATGGTAGCAGGCAGAAGCAGTTAAAGGGGAAGTTTATTGGATTATCAAAAGTCGAATATGATCATCATTCATTACTTCTTTTTTTTTTTATTCTACCTGTCTGTCTGTCTGTGTGTTAAAAATTATCATAATATTATTTATTTAGTTGACTTTTTTTTTTTTTTAAATAAAAGTGAAAAGATTAATAGTGTGAATAATATATTTATATTTATAAAGTTTTATCATTTATCACAAGACACATAATCTTATAAAAAAAACGTACAAGAGAAGTGAAACTTCTAAGCAAGATAAGGATAAAATAGCGATTTTTTTTAGGTAGGCGAGGTTCTAAATATCCCCATAGTCCGAAAAAAAAATTCTAATCAATACTGCTAACCAAAAGTAAGTTAATTTATATCGTTCAAAATTTGATTTATTTTATGTAAAAAAAAATATAATGAAGAAAAAAACAGTCTCGGTGCAGGGGCGTATGTGAGGGGGGGGGTGAAGAAGACCCGCCACTCGCCCCGAATTTATTCAATGAAACTCGTATACAAAAAGGAAATAAATAAAACGTAAAGATCCATCGAAATCTCGACATATTTGCTTTCTCTCTCTATATATTAACATATATAGAGCCCCCGAGTGTGGCGTAGTAGGTAGCGTGCCTACCTCCTATACCAAACGTCGCGGGTTCGGACCCAGGCAGTCCGATGATTTTATTTAAGCCATTTGGATACCAGATGGCTTAAATAGAAATGCCTGAACCCACAATATATATATATTACTTACAACGGTTATCGTCTAAAGTCTTAAATGGCCTGAGTTGCCGAGAAGACTGTGTGAATGTGTGTGTGAGTGTGAGTGTGAATGAGAAAAAAAATGTGAATTTTTTTTCACAAAAAAAAACAACATATATAGAGGTAAGAGAAAGTAAAATAATAATAATAGTTTTATTTTTTTTTTATTTTATTTTTTTTTTTTTTAAACATTCACACTTTTTTCTCATTCACACTCACACTCACACACACATTCACACAGTCTTTTCGGCAACTTAGGCCATATAAGACTTTGACGATAACCGTTGTAGAGAATATATCTATTGTGGGGTCAGGCATTTCTATTTAAGCCATCTGGTATCCAAATGCCTTAAATAAAATCATCGGACTGCCTGGGTCCGAACCCGCGACGTTTGGTATAGGAGGGAGGCGCGCTACCTACTACGCCAGACCCGGGGGCAATAGTTTTATTTATTCACAATTTACAAAATTACAATTGCGCTCGTGGCGCTGTAATATTACAACTCTTACTGCGGCTTCAGACCTAGGTCTTTTATCCATCGCTCCTTCTTACTTGATGCTTGAGGTTTTTGTGCGTTCTTATTTCTAAATTCAGAGAAAAGTTTAAAAAAAACTCTGATCACTTTTCAATAAAATTAAAATAAAAGGAGAGGGAAACAAAATAAACAAAAAGAAACATTCGCTAATTAAGAAGTAAGTAAAAATTTTTTTTTTTTTTTTTTTATTTGAGGGAAAAGCTTAATTACGGCATAAAAACCCTCAATAGCCTACAAAAAAAATCATTCCCCGGTTATTTACCCCTGGTGCATCGTGCACGGAGGCACGCTCCAAACCCAAGTACCGGTATCTAGCGTAATTGCCATTAACCCGGTTCCAATATTGGGAGTGAGAGGCCCTTCACCTCCCTACTCCCCAAAAATCGGTCCCTTTACGGGACTGGTATCTCCTCCCCTCTCCAATCCCGTCCATTCAGTAAGTAAAAAATAAGAAAATTTAATTATATAGCAAATTTTATTATTTTTCATTTGAGAGATTTGATTATATTAAAATTAATTGGCTTGGGTTGTTCTTAAGGCGAGTTAAGGCCGTTTCACAAGTAGGGCTTTCAGGTTCCAATGCATGCGATATGACGTCAGTGCAAGCAGAGTGATGCACTCTCACGAGACATGCAGCCAGCGAATAAAACTTGAGCTGTCAAAAATTATAATAATACGTATTAATATATTTACACGTCTCAGAGGGAGGGGCTTATTCAAACATGATGAGTTTGGAAGTCTAATGGCCGAATGTCGCCCTCTGGTGGTCGCCTTTTTTTTTATAAAATATTTCAATAAAACGTAAGCTGTCAAAATCAAATAACCTCACTTTTTGATTAAAGTCAGCCATGTTGGATGACGTGAAAAATCCGACTCTGTGATTGGTCAATGCATGGGTTTGGAAAAAGGCTTGACAAATCTTCATTCATTGAATAAGTTAAGATATACTTAACAATTTTTATTTATTAGTGAGCAAAACGGGAGCTCATTGATGTAGCGAGCTGAGGTTCTACAAAGAAGATCCCTGTACAAATCCTGAGCGTGCGGGATTTTCTCATTAAATAAAAATATTTATTTAATGTAAATAAATCCTCAAGCAAGCCTTGGATTGGAATAATGGATCTCACCACAATAGCCCCCAGGCAACTCTACGAGGAGAGGAAGTTGCTGTGACATCCCGTCCTGAAGGGATGTAAAGAAGTTTCCCTCTAAGTGATGCATTCTTCGAAAGGAGTCGGTGCTGAGGGAGTCCCTCCTCAACTAGGACATCCTCCCTAGCATAGAAGATGTTGGATAAAAGGAACTGGAAATAAGGATTAGTTCACGAACTAGAAATTAACGCAGGAGGAGGATTTGGAGATGGGAAATAATGTTACTTTTACGAGGTCGGTTGGGTTTGAGGTGTGTGTCTCCGTGCACCAAAGCACCTTGATCAAATAAACGGGGATCACGATAGGAATTTCAAATAATAATAAGAGATAACTTCCGTATTTTTATATATTCAGTCTTTTCACACATTTTAAATCTCAAATTTTTTACAAACTTATATAAATTAAATTTTTTTTTCCTCCCCCTTTAAGCGAATATGAATTTTTTATTTTACCAAACTATAATAAAAACTTTGAAGGGTAAACCAACCAAGAGAAAGATAAAAAAAAATGCATTTGCTCTATACATATATAAAAGTTAACAACTGACATTTTTTTTTTCCAAGGGAGACTTGTTTTATAATTTTTATTTATTTATTTATTTTGTGTGTGTGTGGCCTAGAAGAAGAAGAAGAAGAAGAAAGTTACCCTCGCTCTCATAAAACACTTGTAAATGTATATAATCGAATTAGCTCGTGTCATAAATATGTTGGGGGAAAAAAAAAAAAGTTTGAATTAGTCTAATTAGAAATTTCTCTTTTAATCCCAGGCTTTTTTTTTAACAATTTCTATTTTTTTTTTTTTTACACTTTAAAGAAAAACTTTGAAAAAGTTTAATTAAAGTTTTAAAAGAAATAAATAAAAAAAAAAATTTTTTTTTTTCTTTGATTAACTAAATGACCGAATGGGTTGCATAAAGAGCTAGGGGTATTCATTTTAATACAAATCGGTGTTTAGAGGTAGATTTTTTATCTTCTTTGTCTTCTAGAGTGTATTATAATATTATTGTATTCAACGTCTATTTATGTCTGTCTGTCACGCTCTATTTGGGCAACTTCCCGATGGAATTTTGAAACGAAATTTTTTATGCTTAAAGAGGATTTTCTAGGGATTAAGGAAAATTATTTTCACCCCGAAATTCCTTTTGAGTGATTAATTCCTAAACTTACGATTTCTCCCATAGGAAATGTATAAAGAATTATTTATGTATTCTTTCCATTTGTGTATTCTATGAATCCTCAAGCAGGCACTGGATTGGAATAGAAATGATATTTTTTTATAATAAAAAAAAGGCTTGGTGTAGTGACTAACGTGCTGGACCTCTATACCAAAGGTCGCGGGTTCAGTTCGCAGCCAATCTGAAGATTTTATCTAACCAATTTGGATACCAAATAACTTAAATAAGAATGCCTGGACCCCTAATATGTATATTAATCAATAACGGATATCGTAAAAGACTTTTTTTTAAACACTCACACTTTTTTCTCATTCACACTCACATTCACACAGTCTTTTCGGCAACTTAGACCATTTAAGACTTTTACGATAACCGTTATTTAATAATATATATTTATTTGGGGTCCAGGCATTTTTATTTAAGCTATTTGGTATCCAAATGGCTTAAATAAAATCATCGGACTGCCTGGGGTCCGAACCCGCGACGTTTGGTATACGAGGTCAGCACGCTAACCTCTACACCAAGCCCCGAGGGCCGTAAAAGTCTTATATGGCCTGAATTTGCCGAAAAGACTGTCTGAATGTGTGTGTGAGTGTGAATGGGAAAAAGTATGTGTTAAAGTTTTTGAATATTATACCTTCGATAGCCTTGTGGTGATTCTTATTTAGTGCTTGCAATATGGCGGCTCCGCCTTCTTTAAACCTTTTAGGGGGAAGTAAGATTATTAATTAGAATTATAAACTGCTATGAATTGTGCTGTTAATAATTATAGCAAGAGGGCAGATCTACTTCTATAAAAACTATAGAAATTATTTTTTGAGGTGAAAGCTTTTATAATGGAATTATTACTTAAAGGTACGGGTAAATTAGATGGATCAGCCAGTAGTTAAGATTTTTTAAAAAAAGATGAATTTTAAAAGATTTGTTTGATTTACAATCTATTTCTTTTATCAGACATTCTATTTCAGGAGTAAGACAAATTTGTAATCTGTATCTAACAAGATAAATGAATTTTGTTTAATTGAGTTAAGTAATCCCACATGAAAGATTTTTATTTTAATTCTAACGGTTTATTATAAATAGATTTAAATCCTTTAATCCGTATATTTAAAAATATTGTAATCCATACTCTCTACAATATCGCTACACCTTGATCTGACATCTTCTAGGTCTTATATATTTCGATAAAATCTTAAAATTTTATATTAATTAAACTTATTTATTAAAAATAAAGAAAGCAGGAGGCCGTTACAGGCATATGTGTTCTAAGCCCCCAACGAATATCTTGATTATTTTTTAATCTATGAATAAAATTGTCTTCAACTCTTTTGTTACTTATTATAATCGGGATAAATCTCAATAAATTTAGAATTTTGTTTAATTGAGTTAAGTAATCCCACATGAAAGAGATTTTTATTTATTCTCAAAAGAGGAAGCGCAAAAAATTCCAGAATTTCTCAGAAAATCGCAGAATTATCAATTGGAAATCATTGAATGTTCTCTTGCCTTATGAAAAATTAAAATTAATTAAAAGAATTAAATCCCTTAAATGAAATATAATGAAAATTGTTATATAATCAAATTTTCATTAGGTGAAAGAGCACAAGGAAGAAATCACTGTTAGATTCCATACCAAGGCCTCAACAGCACACAAATCCCCTAATAACGGGCATCTTCGCTCCAGGAACCATTTCTTTTTGTCGTTAGTTTCGTTATATATTTTAAATAAAAAATGTAAAAAGAGATTTTAAAAAAATTTTCCTCTTTACAAAATTGGATAGATGTAAGGAAGCTTTGTGAACTGTAACAAAGTATAATTGATAAAGTTAAGGGGAGTTCAGGAGCGACGTCTAAAAGTACTTAAAAAACTAGACTATTAGAAGGAATTTTTCAATGAGGTTTTTTTAAATGAATCAAATTCATAAGAGATTATTGGGACGTCGAGCTGTAATTTTTTTTAATGACTTATTAAAAAATTAAGGAAATTAATTTTTTTGTTATCAAGCAAATACAAAAAAAACAATCTGTCCCAATATTCTTTAATTTTTTTTTAAATTAAAAAATGAATTTATTGTTATTATTAATCACATATTAATTAAGAAATTTTTAAAATAAGCTTAGATGATTTATTTAAAAATCAACTTTCAAATTAGTTCAGCATTCTTGCAATAGATGGCAGGCTAGTCTAACAGCCGATATAGTATTAGCCTATATCTGGTCTATATTTATATATTTTTATGCTTTTATAAAAGATACATAATATATAATAATATTGGTGATGGGTAGGTAGCCAGAATTAGAAATAAAACACGAAATTTTATTTCATTCTACTCGTCGACGTTTCGGGTGCTAATCGCCCCCTTCCTCAGGACTGAGCAGGTGTCAATTATAACAAAACGATGTCATTTGTTGTGATTTAAACATTTTTATTACAATGTGTAATTTTAAGTAGCAAGTATGCTTTCATTCAATACAAGGTGTTGTTGAAGCAATTGTCTCGATTTCTAATTCTAAAACGAAGTCGATACTTAAACATTGTAAATGTCCCAAGCACCTTGGTGTGCAAATTGTACTTTAAAGTAATAATAAAGAAAATTTTTAAATTCCTTTTCATTAGAGAGATTGTGGACGGGGCTTGGGATTGGATAAAGACAGAAAGACGGACACTCCCTCATTATATAGGGGAAAGTCGGACAAAACCGGGACCCCAATGGCCCCTGGCCTTAATTTGAAACAGTGAAAATTTGTATTAAACCGATAAATTGATACCCTCTGAAGAAAAAAGCATCAAAATCAGTCCGACCAGAACGGGCAAAACCCCTTAATTTAAAATCCATTTCTACGCGTAAGTGGATGGTTTTTAGGCTATCATTAATTCAGATTACGTGCAGGGAAACACACCTTTTATAAAGAAGAAATCTGTATTTATAATAAGCCCGGCAAAGGTGGGTAAAAAATAAAACAGATAGGATAGAAAGGTGAAGGTGAACTACGCTAAATTATTGACAATAAATATAACGGTATTATTTAAAAAAAAAAAAAAAAGAAAGAGAACATATTGGATTTTGTTTGATTTTGAAAGTCGTCTCTCTTTTGTCTAACACCCATTTTCTTTTTTTTCTTCCCTTTTTTTGTTATTTTACATTCGATGATTGTTATAGAATTGCAATTGGCATTTCAAGCATAAATTTCATAGGGAGTTGTTTTAGAGAGAGGAGGGGGGGGTGAGATGCACATAAAAGCCTTCCTTCTCTCTCTCTCTCTCTGGAAAAGCGCAGTTGTTTCGGTTGACAATAAATCCATTTAAAGTTTAAAATAGTGCAATATGTATTCATGGGGTCGCACACGTAAGCCCCCCTCCATCCTCCATTTCTATAATCCAGCTGGAGTCTGGAGAACGATAGGGTCTGATGATAGCTCCTACTGGCAAGCGACAGACAGACAGACAGACAGAGATGTTCTTTCTTTCTTTCTGGGTAAAAAAACGAAGGTGAATTCAAACACACGCAGGGGAGAAAAAGAGAATTCCTTTTAGGCACTGGAGTTTTATTCTCATTTTACTTTCTTTTACCTATATACAGGAGCGGATTTATTTATTTATTTACACTTCCCAACTTAGACTGCTGTCCATTAATTTGGGAAGCAAGAATACAAAAAAAAATCACATCATAGTATACGCCCTCGGGGCTTGATGTAGGGGTTAGCGTGCTAACCTCGTATACCAAAAGTCGCGGGTTCGGACCCCAGGCAGTCCGATGATTTTATTTAACCCATTTGGATACCAAATTGCTTAAATAAGAATGTCTGGACCCCAATATGTATAATTATTAATACAACGGTTATCGTCAAAGTCTTATATTGCCTAAGTTGCCGAAAAGACTGTGTGAATGTGTGTGTGAGTGCGAGTGTGAATGAGAAAAAAGAGTGAGTGTTAAAAAAAAAAAGCTTATACAAAAGATAACACACTTAAAAAAAAAAAAATACTTTAAAAAACCAAAATCGTCTCTCCAGAAAGACATTAATTAAAAAAAAAAAAAAAACATTACAAAAAATATCACATTATCAAAAAAAAATTACGTTGACAAAAGTAAAATAAAAAAAAAAATAAAATAAAATAAAAATATACCGGTATACAGAAAAATATCACATAAAAGATATTTGAAGAAAAAAAAATATCACATTATTTAAAAAAATTACATAAAAATATCACATTATTCGAGAAAAAAATATATATAGTCTATACCAGTGGTTCCCAACCTGGGGGCGATCGCCCCCAAGGGGGCGATTTGGGTTTTCAGGGGGCGATAAATAAGCGGGGGGCGATTGGGGGGCGATGAGTATTCAAAGGGAGAAAAAATTATTAGTTTACTAAAATTTAAAAAATAAAAATCAAAGAGAAAAATCTCCTTTTTACAGGATGGTCAGGGTAGAAGAGGACAAAATATTAGCATAAAAATAAAATAGTCTGAAGATAATTCCAATCTAGAATTGAAACGTCACTTTTAACTCAAATCTTAAATTTCAATTAAAAAAAATCATTTTCTTGAATTTTTTTCCTCAGGGGCCGGGCCCTTTAAGCTCAAATCAAGTTTGAACTTTTTCACGACTCAGGATAGCTAAAAACAAAGATTTCAGTGGGTAATTTTCAAAAAAATTTCCATACTCCCAGATCCCCCCGGAAATTCTCTGTCCGGATTTGGCCTCGATAAATTAAAACTTTGTAACTCTTTGTTTAGGAAATTTTGAAAAAAATTTATATAACTTTATTTAAATAAATATTGTAAGCTATGTATATACCTATAACTATTTCAAAAGTTGTGTCAAAAACTGTGTAAAAAAGTGTTGGCATGAAGGCCACAATAGCCTTTTACATACTAAAAAAAGAAAACTTTAAGTTTTTTTTTTTTTTTTTTTTTGGGGGGGGGAGGCCGTATTACTAAGTAGCCCCGGGGCTTGTCAAGTCTGTCTGCGGCCCTGTATATAGACCTACGGTAATAAAATTGTTTAAAATAATAAAACTGCTTTATTATTTACACTTTACTTCAAATTAAAATTAGGCATATAATGAAAATGTAAAGGGGGGCGATAGGTGTTAGTCAACCTCCAGAAAGGGGCGATGGGCCAAAAAAGGTTGGGAACCACTGGTCTATACAGATATGCGAAGATAAGTTTTCTAGGGTTTATCTCACACCATCTTAAAAAAAAAATATATCACATTATTTAAAAAAAAATTCACATAAAAGATATTAGATTTTTTGAAAAAAAAAAAAAAATTTTAAAAATATCACATTTCAGGGGAGTTTTGAAAATCTTTAAGACAAGATTAAATTATTGTAATTTTTCGACATCTTGTGGTTACAATTTACCGGCACTTCTTAGGGCCGGTTTTTTGATGTTTGGTTAGTTAGTGAAGTTTCTGTTAAATAGCTTTTTTTTTTTATAGTGCAGAAACCCTCTTCAGATAGTAAAATATACGACATCTCATGATTTTATCTAAAAAAGAAATAAATATATTTGTTATTTTTATTTTGATTCAACTTATTTTAACAATTAAGTGATGAGATCTGATATATTTTAATTATATGTCAAAGTATACGCCCCTAATTCTAATCCAGCTTAATGACACTGTAATTTATTAAACTTTTAATATGAAATAACTTAAACATTTCTAAGAAAATTTAACTACATATTCATATCATTTTAATAAATAATTACAATTTAAATAAAACAAAGACAAAAATAAACATATCAAAATTATGTTGATTTTCCTTTATGTTAAATTGCTACAGCTAGGTATCTATTGCACAGGATCTAGGTGTGTTTAGGGTTAATTTAAAAAATCTCGAAGTATTTTTTATTTTTTTTCAGGTCAAACGTGTGCATCAACGTTTTCGAATTTCCATCTTCAAGACCTGTTTTTTACAAAAATTATTTAACATCACATTCAACATATATTTATTAGTTAAATCTATTAAGAAGCAGTTTAACATAAAGGTAACATAATAGATATAACTAATAAATATATGTTGAATGTGATGTTAAACAATTTTTGTAAAAAACAGGTCTTGAAGATGTAAATTCAAAAAAGTTGATGCACATGTTTGACCTGAAAAAATTAAACGAATATTTAAAAAATACTTCGAGATTTTTTAAATTAACCCTAAACACACCTAGACCCTGTGCGGCAGATCGTAGCTGTAGCAATTTAACATAAAGGTAACAAAAACCTCGTCACGGAATTGAATAAAACTTTATGTTGATTTGTCTCACAAATTGAAAATCGACATTTTTGTCTTTGTTTTATTTAAATTGTAATTATTTATTAAAATGATATGGATTTGTGTTAAATTTACTTAGAAATAAAGATTTTTCTTAATTATTTCTCTCTATATTATATTAAATTACTCTAATAATGTTATGAATACAAATACAAAGAGAATACAAATATTTTTTTCTTTTCCGCTCAAGTCAGACACATTGTGACGACTTCAAATCTAAAATCCACTCTTTTGACAAGTCCAGAGAGAGAGAGAGAGAGAGAGGTGTGGATACAATTTCAAAATATTAACTAGAGATATGTTATTAATATCCCCTGAAGACGTAGAATAATTAATCGACCAACGAGAGCGAGCGAGAGAGAGAGAGAGAGAGGGAGGGGGAGGGGGAGAGAGGGAGAGAAATAAAGGCAAGTTTTAAGAGCAGAGCGACGACTATACTGCTGTCCCGGATGAATTCTCTATCATTAAATACGTGCTCGGATTTTCAGATATATATTTTCTCTCATCGTCGGTCAAATCACTTAATAGTTTTAGAGCAAAGTGGCGCGGGAGGGGGGGGGGGGGGGGCTATAATAAAGTTGTAGAAACTTTATGTGACAATGACTACTAAATAAATAAATAAGCAAGCACATACAGAGAGTATATATTGCTTATAAAGAGGATACAAAACGGTTTGATTTATTATTTTACAAAAAACAAAGATGTTTAGTGGCTATATAACAACAATTTCTCATTTTGGAGTAGATAGAGTATAATAATACAATTTTCGTGTTTAGAGTCCCGTCCCAAGCGAGAAAAATTCACTTCATTTCAATTAGCTACCCAATCATTTGATGGGTCTAAAAGGCCTTAGATCTTACACAAAAAATCTGGTGTGACTAGGAGCACCACATTTTTCGTGTCGACATACTGGGTATATTTAGATGGTACAGTGAGCGCCACAATTAGTCCCCCCCCACCGGGGAGTTTGAGCCTTGAGAATATGGTATAGTATATGGTATATACTAAGTAAAATAAGGTCATCTGAACCAGATTTTATTTTACAATTTCGGACATTAAAATTATTTCACTATATACCATATTCTTAAGGCTCTAGCTCACAGGTGGGGACTTAATTGTGGCGCTCACTGTACAGTGAGGGTCAATATTAAGTCCCCCGTTTTCTACTTGTGATTATTTCATTGTTATTATAAAAGAATAATGAAAATCTTTATAGGAAATTTTCTAGGTTTGGACCATGAAGGTTTTTATTAAAAAAATATACAATATTTTTTTTAAAAGCAATGAAATAATCACAAGTAGAAAAAGCATGGGTGGGACTTAATATTGTCCCTCACTGTACAAGAGTAAAGCAAAGTGTGCTTCAAACAATTTTGAGGACAAAATGATAATATACGTTTGAAACAAGGGCGGTCCCAGAGGGGGGGTCAAGGGGGTCGTGACCCCCCCCCAAAATCTTTTTTTTTTAACACACACTTTTTTCCCACTCACTCTCCCATTCACACAATCTTTTCGGCAACTTAGGCCATTCAAGACTTAAACGATACGATTGATTAATATATATTTATTGGGGTCCAGGTACATTTATTTATACTATAAAAAAAAACAGTGCCCCCCCCCCAAAATGCAAGGCTAAGACCGCCCTTGGTTTGAAAGAGTATCTAAAAAATAAATGATTTTTGAATTTTAATCAAAATCGTTAGAGCGACCAGCCCCCGGGCTAGTCTATTTATATAATTCGCTAATGTCCGTCTGTATGTTACGCTCTATTTGGGCAACTTCCCGTTGGAATTTCGAAACCAAATTTTATATGCTTAAAGAGGAAGGACCTTCTAGGGATTACAGGAAAACTATTTTCATCCCGAAATTCCATAGAGAAATATTTATGTATTCTTTGCATTTATGTATTCCTTGAATGTAAACAAATCCTCATTCAGGAACTGGATTGAAATAGTAATAATAATAATAATTTTCTTTTCGCCCTCGGGGCTTGGTATAGGGGTTAGCGTGCTAACCCCTTTATACCAAAAGTCACGAGTTCGGACCCCAGGAAGTCCGATGAAAACTCGGTAGGTGGCGCTTGATACACTAATGCGTAACAGGGTCCATTTAATCTTCAAATTCCCAAAAAGGGAGGTTCAAAAATTTCCTAGAAATGAATATTCCAATCTAACTCGCCTTAAGAACAATTAACGCTATATAATAATAAATTTTAATAATCGCCCTCGGGGCTTGGTGTAGGGGTTAGCGTGCTAACCTCGTATACCAAAAGTCGCGGGTTTGGACCCCAGGCAGTCTGTTGAATGTTAAAAAAAAAAAATCACAATTAAGAACAGCAGGCGGGCCCGAGCCAGCTTTTGGGGGCGAAGGTCCCAGGCTAGGGCGAAGCCTAGTGTTGTATATAATTATAATTAGAGTGGCGACAGCAAATTATTATTTTTTAATTTCCTCATAAACATAAAAGAAACGGAAGTCCATTTAAGAAGAGAGGAAAATTATATTAAATCTATTTATGTTGATTTTTTTAAATTACCTTGATTAGAATATAAATTCAATGACGTCATAGTGTGTGTGTGTGTGTGTGTGTGTTTTATTCTTTGTCCTTTGTAATTATTTCTAATTAGGTCACATAGGGCCTCACAGGGGGGTTCATTTAAATAATTACAGGTATTTTTACAATATATATTCATTTTTCTTTTTTTTTTTTTTTAGAGATATGATTATTTTTTCCCTCCTCTTAAAGTTAATTAACTAGTTAAGATTTTAACTTTGATTATTAGCGTTGCTTTTATTTTTATATGGGCTAGTGTACCGCCTCTGCTCGTTTAAATTCATTTAGTTAAGTAAATAAAAAAAAAGTGGCATAAGAGTTTCCGAGCTCTTTATCTATTAAAGGGTGGGATATGAAACAAAAATTTTCAAACAAAATTAGAAGAGGGGATTTTTTAATCATAGACCACATTTTTGTATTAAATATTTATTAAAAATATATAAATACTGTACAACGTTTCGACTGCATATTCTGCAGCCGTTAACTACTAGTACTGTGCACTTGCTTCGACTCAAGTGAACTAACTGTCATGTCCGTTACGTGCCTTTTTATATACAGCGACGTCAGCGCCATCTGTCGGAAATTTCTGTGAAATTAGATTCAAATTTTCCCGCTATTTTCATTAATTTCCATGAATTTAGTCACAATTATCAAAGCAAGTGTTTACATAATAAAAAGCATGATGTTGCAATAAGTTTCCTGAATTTTGATTTTAACATAAACTTATTGTAACATCATGCTTTTTATTATGTAAACACTTGCTTTGATAATTGACTCGTTTATTTCAGAAACCACCTAAGCGACAAAATTTCAAATCATGTGTTTTTGGTGCTACTGTACAATTTAAAGGTAAATACATCTTTTAGATTATCCTAATAGCATGTTTTTGATTTGGTAAAAAAATATTTCAAGGAGACCAGACTTAAGCTGCAAAACAGTTTTTTTTAGTTTTCCGAAGGTTGAAAAAAGCGCACTTAGGTGGTTTCTGAAATAAACGATTCAATTGTGACTAACTTCATGGAAATAAGTGAAAATAGCGGGAAAATTTGAATTTAACTTCACAGAAATGCAGACAGATGGCGCTGACGTCGCTGTGTATAAAAAGGCATGTAACGGACATGACAGTTAGTTCACTTGAGTCGTAGCAAGTGAACAGTACTTGATAACGTCTGCAAAATAAGCAGTCAAAACGTTGCACAGTATTTATATATATATTTAATAAATACAAAAATGTGGTCTATAATTAAAAATTCCCCTAATAATAATATACTATAATAAAGTACTAGTACTACTTTACTGACATATTTTTGAATTTATTTTTTCGATTTTCTTAAAATTTAACGATTTTGAATAAAATTATTTTTTAGATGCTCTTTAAAATGTATATTCTCATTTTACCCTTGAAATTGTTTTACTCTTGAATGTTACATTTTGAATTCTAATCTGGTGTGACAAGCCCAGAACACAACATTCAATTACCGAAGGCGTCTCATGTGAGCAGTCACACCAGATGTTTTTTAGAACCTTATAAAATTAACCAGGAAAGTCAAAGATTGACCATAACTAATTATTTAGCCCTTAAATACAGATTTATGTATTTGTCTATTGACCGTCTAACTTTGTGATAACAAATTCTGATTCATTGACTGATGATAGGACATTAAACTTAATCCCAAAACATCTCTCTCTCTCTTGTGCGTAATCGGATAAGCAACCAGAACCAAGAAGGGGAAGGGGAAGGGGGGGGGAGTCTGTTTAATGACCGCCTTCCTTGTTTGTTTCCTGATCATAAAATTACCAAATAATTAATCAAGCTCATCTTCTTTAAACAAGGTGTTCATTATTTCTTACTTTAGTCCGACAGGACATTCAAGAAACTTCTATAATATGATAATGCTGAAATGCTTTTATTTGTTATAGAACAAAAAAGAGATCCAATCACACAAGTGGGTCGTTTTGCCACTTTTTTCGGAGCGAAATGTTATACCCGGCGAAAGTGGCCCACCCACATGGACATTACAGATATAAATTTTTTTTTTTTTTAATCGGACAATATCTTCTTTGATAACGCAGATTAAATAGTAGGCTTGGATGAGTAGTGTAAACGGGTTGGAGAATAATAACCAGCAGATTTATCGCTCCACCTGACCCTGATTTGGCAGATATTTCGATGCTTAGGACACGTATCATCTTCAGTGCCGCGAGGATATTTTAGGTGGGCTTCGTCTAGTTCTATCAAATGCCTTAGGGGCGTTAAACATAATTAGTGAGGTGCCTTTTCTAAGCTGATGACCGCTCTGTATCCAAAGCAGATTCTGCTGACTAATTAGGTTTAACGCCCCTAAGGCATTTGATAGAACTAGACGAAGCCCACCTACAATAGCGCACTGAAGATGATGCGTGTCCTGTGCATCGAAATAACTGCCAAATAAAGGACGTCAGATGGAGCGATAAATCTGCTGGTTATTATTCTCCAACCCCTTTACTCTTTTTTGATAATTTTTACCCCAAAGTTTCGATCCCAAAATTGTCATTAAGTTTAGTTGGGTTATAAAGCCTTCATATTTTTGGTTAACGAGATATCAGTTGCGAAGAAAACTGACATTCTAGTCTCAATATGTCAGCTGTATACCCCTGGAAGGGCCAGAGATGCCTCTGGGGCAAATTCAGTACAATTAAGCGCCCAGAGGAGGCATCTCTGGCCCTTCCCGGGGCATACAGCTGACATATTGAGACTAGAATGTCAGTTTTCATCGCAAATGACATCTCGTTATCCAAAAATATGAAGGCTTTATAACCCAACTAAATTTAATGACAATTTTGAGATTTTCAGTCTATAAATTCTCACAGAATTCTCAAACAAGATTTTCAGCTGAAACCGAATTTCGTCTGAAACCGTAACCGAAACAGAAACTTGTATTTCCTATGGAAAATTTATATAATTTTGCCTTTTTTTTTTTTTGAAATTTTTTCCGCCCTGGAAAATTTTTTTCCCCTCCCGTGAAAATCATTTTCCTTTTTTTTTTTTAGGGAGAAAATTCTTTCCACAGCTTTTCCACCGGGCGGAAAATTTTTTTTCTCCCTCAAGTGCAAATCATTTGATTTTTTTTTTTTTTTGCGCGTGCGAGTCTCATCCCACCTTTTAAGCCTTAGGTTTTGGTAATCGAAAGTTGTGTACTGTGCTTGTCACACCAGATTTTTCGTGTCGACATATTTCGTTTCCGCCGATATATTAGAATTCAAGATGTAAAATTTATAAGTATGGGAAAATATTTATATTTTGTTGCCATGGCAACCATTTCTCCTATCTTTTTCTATGAAATACAAGAGTAAAATGGTCTTCAGGAGATTTCAATGACAAAATGAGAATATACATTTTAAAGAGCAATCAAAAAATAATTGATTTTTGAATTAAAAAAAAAAATCGTTGGAGCAAATTTAGAGAAAATCGAAAAAAACTGAAAAATTGCATCAGTAGAGTACTAGTACTTTTTGGCTGATTTTGATTAAATTTTCAGGTCCTAGGAGGGTGACTAACTTAAATATAAAATTTCAACCTCCTAGCTGAATTCCTCCATACTTTAAATTGAACAAAGACACACAGACAAACACACAGACAGACAGACCATGTCGCCAAAACCACTTTTTTGGATTCAGGGGACCTCAAAACGTGAAGATCCATCAAAATCTCGACATGAATCATCAATACTTTCTCTCTCTATATATTAACATATATATAGAGGTAAGAGAAAGTAAAAAGAAAAGAATGTCAAAAAAACAATTTAAAATAAAATTAGATATCCGTATTTGCTTTTTAATGGGAAGTTACTAAAATTTCCGTAACAAAAAGAAAATTAACTAATATTACTATTTTAATTAATCATCACAATTATAAATCATGATTTAGTGATTTAATTGCATTTTGTATTCGCAAAAAAAGAGAGAAAAAAAAATGAATCTCTGTTCGATTTATCGATCGATAATTAGTGGTTAATTTAAAGCAGACCGTGGCGTGATTTACATGGCGGGTGCGCTTTGGCAAAAGGGCAAAAGGGTGTAAGTATATCTCTCACTCACACCACCCACCACCATCACACCCTTCCCCCCCCCCAAAAGAGAGAGAAAACCCAGGCGACAAATTAAGCCATATATAAACCGCGCACAGAGCGCCGATACGTCTCTTTTACAACTTGGTATTGAGCAGAGAGAGCTGAACCCAGTTAACCCCTGAGATCTCAACTTGCAGCAGAGAGAGAGAGAGGCGGTTGCCATGGCAACCTGTAGAAAGACCAGGTGAACCGATCATCATCACTTAATTAATTACCCATTTTTTTTTTTTCTCTCTCTCTCTATCTATTAACGAAACAAAATCAACTGGTACCATCTCTAACGCTTCGGCACGATCAGACCACAAGTAAATAATTAAATTTTAACTCAAT
>JAKCPI010015836.1:0-68795 GCA_023213315.1 Euborellia annulipes | reverse complement strand
CAATATTGATTTGTGGCGCTAACACTAAGGAAAGGGAGGGTAGAACGTCAAAACAAGAAATTCCTATGATCGGTTAAAAGTTTGGTATTTTTCTAAGTGCTTTAGAAAATTCATTAAAACTTGTTAGTTTTATAATTGTAAATTCTTCTTTTATTTTATTTCTTTTTAATAAAATTTCATTTTGATTTTTGGAATTTTCTGAATGAATATCTCAAAGTTGTTGAATCTTTTCTCACTTTCCTTAGGCTTTGAATTTTCTGTGTAAAAAGGAGATATTTTATTCCGCCCAGTTAATAAAATTAATGGGAATAAATTTATAAGAATTCTTTTCTGATTTTCTATGGCAAGCCATAATGTTTTTTTTTTTGAAAGAGTTTTTTTTGGGCAATTTTTGAAATTTCAGCCCTGGTTGAATTTTATTTTTGCATCCCTTTTTGTTTATACTACTATTTCAAACAACTTTCTATTTGATAGTTAATATAAGAATGATAGTGCTACTTAACATTATTTTTATAACCGTAAAATAAACTAAGATTTTATATAATGCTGTAAGACAAGGATTTCTTAAATTTCTTTCTACTTTTATTGTCTAAGAAGACTAGTAGGCAATTATTTACGTTTTGTGGTTTGCAATTTTTACAATTTTGAAATAACATCTATTTGTTGTGGTTAAGGGAGAACCACTAGCGGTATTAAATAAAGCCTAGACGAAAGAAATCTATTTTTAAAAGATCCTCGATTATTTATATAATTTAATGAAATCTTTATTTTTACTTTCTCCTACTTATATATGTAATATATAGTGAGAAAGTATTTTCAAATTCGTTTTCCGGCTCTTCCTTCCATAGAGCCAATGTTAAATCCCTATGGGGATTTGTATGTTAATTTCGATTCAAAAGGGGGTCCCCTTTGGAACTTTTTACACATTTAAAAAGTTTTTTTTCCAATTCTTATAAAATTTTGTATTTATTTATCTCTATTGTATATAAAATATCCAAGTATGAGATTAAAATCCCCCCCCCCTTCCCTTCCCTTGATTTGAAACAATTAATCTTACAAATTAGTTTATTCCAAGCAGCCAACATTTAAAATACAATTGAAATAGACAGAGCCTATGGAAATTTTGAATCAATTGATTTTTTTCTAATTATGAAATGCAAGTGGTCAAGTTTGGAACTAAGGTGCTATGGGAAACTAAATACTCGTATATCTCGACACAAAAAATCTAATGCTACAGCAATTTCATAATAAATTCCAAATTCAATATTTCAAACTTTACCTTACACCTATATAAAATCTTATTTTATTTTACGATTATAAAAATATCTAAAATCTTATATTTGCTGAGATTACTTATCTCAATAGTAAGCAGATGAAAGGCTTTTTTGAAAAGAAAAATCGCTTGATAAGATTTTTTATTTTTTTATTTGGAAAACTTAATTATGGCCGACCAATCGCGCATGTTTTGGTTTCGGTTTCACAAAAAATCATTATCAAGGTAATAGAGAGTTGCTGCTGTTTTATACTTGGAGATTAGTTGTCGCTCCATTGTCACAATTTCCAGCTTGGATGTAACTGGAACAATGCTCCAACTAATCTCCAAGCATAAAACAACAGTAACTCTCTATTACCTTGATAATGATTTTTTGTGAAACCGAAACCAAAACATGCTCGATTGGTCGGCCATAATTAAGTTTTCCAAATAAAAAAAGAAAAAACCTTCACAAGCGATTTTTCTTTTCAAAAAAGCCTTTCATCTGCTTACAATTGAGATAAGAAATCTCAGAAAATATAAGATTTTAAAAATTTCTTCTTGCTAAGTTTCGTATCAGATACAAATGAATAGGCCAGAATCAATAACAAATAATGGAAATATATTTTCGCCACTTTGGCACTCAAAAGATAGGACGTTTTTGACAACGTTTGAGCTTGTGTAGGGGTCAGCGTGCTGGCCTTGTATACCAAGGGTCGCGAGTTCGGATCCCAGGCAATCCGATGATTTTATTTAAGCCATTTGTACACTAAATGCCTGGACCCCTAATATACTAGTATATTAAATAATCAACGGCTAATCGTCAAAGTCTTATATGGCCTGAGTTGCCGAAAAGACTGTATGTGTGAGTGTGATTGAAAAATAAGAGTGTTTCAAAAAATGAATTTTCGGATTTTTGCCACTATGATTCTCAGCAGGCGATATATACCGTAGTTCAGCCCTCTTTAATTAAGATGGCCCAAGAGAACCAACAGAAAAGATAATAAGTACGACTTTTCTCAGGCTTCATATATTACCACATTCATTCTAATCCATAAAGAAATAAAACACAATTTGCACTCCGAAAATTCTTAATAAGGAAAATAAGAAATAAAATAAAGGTCGTTTTATTCCACATATCTTACGATTTCTATTTATATACTTTTAAATAATTAATTAATATTTAAAAACCAATTGATTTTTTTATTTAATTTTATCTCAAGTGATTAATTAATTAAACACCTGAGTCCAAGTAGAAGAGACTACTTGTTGAATATTTTACAAAGATCGATTTGTATAAACACCACTGAATACAAATCCTCTTCTCTTTTCTTTTTACAAATCCTTAAATGGTGGAATTAGATTATTTTTTTTTCTCTCTCGCTCTCCTTAAAAATTTATATTTATAACCTGAGGATAAAATAATATTCCTATTGAATTAATATTTAAGTTTAGGGCAGTACACAATTAATTTCATAAAAAGATTATTTAAGAGCTATCGATTAGCCTTCATATTTATTCAAATTAATTGATATTCAATATAATTATTTTAAAAAGTGTATCTATATAGGAAGAAATTCCAATATTGAAATTTGATAGAGTTATATAACCGGTGTTAAAATATTATAATCACGAGATACTTAGCGTAAAATTTTTCCCTCAAAGCCTCACATCTAGTGAGCACGTGCAGATCTCATGAGTTATTAAATTAGTAAGACAGTTATTTTTTCTCTTAATCTTATTTACCCGTCTTCTTCCTCTTTTCTCATCAAACAATAAGATCTTCATTATCTTCATTACAATCATATGAATAATTTTATATGCGAACCCCGAATCAATAAGCAAAACAAATATGAAGAAAAATAATCAATATATAATCTATTTTTTTTCTTTATTCAGAATTTTCTTGAGGTTAAATAATCTCATCCCTTTCATTGATGTAACAGCCATATTGCCATCTCTCTGTTGTTCTTATTGCACTAGTGGTCCAAGAGGGGGGGGGGAGGGGAATCAGAGAGGCTCGAACATTCCCAAGGGAGAGGGAAATTGAAAAATTAATATTAAGATTTTACTGTTGTTTATTAATACTAATTTGAATCAGGAATTTAAAAAAAATCTGTGGTGTGACTGGCGCACAGCACACAACTTTTTCTTACCTTCGGAAATCGAAAGTTGAGTTCTGTGCTTGACACACCAGATTTTTTGTGTCGACCCAAGTACGGAACATTTGAATTCAGATGTAAAATTTCAAAAGTATGTGAAAATATTTATATTTTGTTACCACGGCAACCATTTCTTCTATCTTTTCTATGGAGTACAAGAGTAAAGTGGTCTTCAGAAGATTTTAATGACAAAATGAGAATATACATTTTAAAGAGCATCTAAAAAATAATAGATTTTTGAATTAAAAAAAAATCGTTGCAGCGAATTTTGAGAAAATCGAAAAAAAAACTGAAAAAGTACATCAGCAAAGTACTAGTACTCTTTGGCCGATTTTGATTAAAGCCTATTTTCACGGTCCAGGAGGGTACAAAACTTAAAAATAAAATTTCAACCTCGTAGCTCAATTCCTTCATGCTTAAAATTGAACACACACAAACAGACAGACCATGTTGCGAAAACCACTTTTTTGGATTCAGGGGACCTCAAAACGTGAAGATCCATCAAAATCTCGACATCGAATTTTTGACATGAATCCAATACTTTCTCTCTCTCTCTATATATGTATATTAACATATACATATAGGTAAGAGAAAGTAATAATAAATCATTATTATCCTACCATCCTTGAATATGCCTCTGCCTCTCGGGCCCACCCCTTAAAAAGATTCTGGAACCGTCACTATCTATTATTTCGAATTCGGGATTCACTCAATATTCAAATAAAACAATCATCACTCTTGCATTTTTCTTAAACGCCTTCGGAGGGCTTTTCCACTTATATATATTATTATATATATATTTTATTTGCTTGATTTCAACAAAAGCATTTGAGGATAAAATTGAGAAAAATCTAATTTCCAATGTGCTTTGAACCTCAATATATTGATAATAGAGAAAAGCTCTCTTTTTTTTTGTTTTTTTCTGTCTAGAAAAATGAAAATATAGTCCAATTAAAATCCATCGTCCTTTTTTTCTGGGGTGTATTATCCTTCTTTTTTTTTTTTTAATATTCTTGATAAACTAAAATTCATTTGAAAAGAGAAAGAGTAATGTTTATAAAATCCATTTGGGTGAATCCTCATTTTTGAAGGCTCTCGTTTTTGGACCTGACAGGTTATTTATTGGTTTTGCCGTCATTTTTATAAAAATAGTATAACTTACACACATATATATATATATGTATACCAGGTATATGATATCGTATAGATTCTGCTCTCTTTTTCTTTTTCGCTTTGACAAAGTTTTTTTTTTTTCTCTTAACGATTTTATTTATTAAAAAGTGAAATTTGAATGTAATTCTAAACAAATAAGAAAAGAGGGAAAAAAAGAGAAAGAAAAAAAAGACGAGAGGTGGGAGAGTTAATTTGTTTTAGTAGAGTATGAGGGAAAGAGAAAAAAAATAAAAAGGGAGAGAATTTATCATGGGTTAAGAATTTTTACTAAATCGAAAGTTTTTTTTTTTTTTTTTAATTTTATTTATCATTTTAGTTTTACAAATTAAAGTTCTAATAATTTAAAATTGGACAACTTCTAAAATCAGACTAAAATTTTATTTTTACTTCCATTTTTTTTTTTTTTTTTTTAAATTTTTTTTTCGTTTCTTTGGTAAAGAGTCGAAGGGTTGAAATCTGACGAAATCCTTATTCAAAGTTCAACCCAAACTAAACTAAACTTGGATTCAAATCAGGGAGTCAACAATCTAATTAGTGTCGTCGGGATATAAAACCAACTCAATCTAGAAGTATCAAAACTTTGAATTTGAGATTAATATTAACTTACTAATTGAGAGCGTGTTATATTATTTAAAATTTTATACGGGCTTTTAATATCTTTTACTAATCTTTCGTTCTGATCGGGTGTAGGTTTTTAATTGAATGATCGATAGAAGGGAGGGAAGGGGAATCCTCCCCCTATTAAATATATAAATATTGAAGTCAGAGGCTGTTTGTTTATACCAGGAGTGGCCAACCCAAATGATCTTGCGAGTCACTTTGGAAATGCATCATAACTCCGCGGGCCGCATATAAAATTATAAATCTTATAATTATAAAAATAAATTTTGTATTTCTATCTCCAGGTTGTCCACCGACTATACTAACAATTTTTCTAAATCATACGAATGAATTTAGAAAGTAGGGAATGGGTTCAGATGCTGAAAAACCTGGTGTGACTGGTCGCACAGCACACAACTTTCTCTTACCCCTCGGCAAGAGAAAGTTGTGTACTGTGCTTGTCACACCAGATTTTTTATGTCGACATATATTTAGATTCCGACAGTACGATACATTTGAATTCAAGATGTAAAATTTATAAGTATGGGAAAATATTATTTATATTTTGTTACCATGGCAAACATCTTTCCTATGGAGTACAAGAATAAAATGGTCTTCAAAAGATTTCAATGATCAATTTATGAATTTTAATCGAAATCGTTGGAGCGAATTTTGAGAAAATCGAAAAAAAAAAAAACCGAAAAATTACATCAGTAAAGTACTAGTACTCTATGGCTAATTTTGTTCAAAAGCTTCATGTCACGTCCCAAGCGGGTACCTAACTTAAATATAAAATTTCAACCTCCTAGCTCTTTTCGTTATTGAGATATTTTGTTCACAGACAGACAGACTGACCATGTTGCGAAAACCACTTTTTTGGATTCAGGGGACCTCAAAACGTGTATATCCATCAAAATCTCGACATCGAATTTTCCCCCCCCCCCCCAATGGCATAAATCCAATACTTTCTCTCTCTATATATTAACATATATAGAGGCAAGAGAAAGTAAAAAGACATTAACCAAACGTTAATACAGTAAAAAGAAATATTTTGCAGAATATCATAACAAATAATAATCCCAAATTGAAAGAAATTTAATTTTTCTTCAAGATTTTATTTTTGTTGTATATTCATATTGGTGTTTGAGTGTGCTGGCCACATCAGTTTAATTTAGTCTAGGGCATAGGGCCAAAAACTTTCGGGCAGAGCTCCAGATGATTCTCAAAGAACAGACTCCGTAAATAAGGGAATAAATTTATTTGAGTATTTTATTATATTATTGCAAAAAAGGAAAATTCATATTAAATAAATTATTTTGCTAGTGAATTTATTATTTATTGCAAAAAGATCTTTGGGCCAAGCCATAAATGTTGGGTTTAAGTCATTTTTTTATGGGTTGAATAAACTTTCTCGTGTTTGCTTACTGGGAGATAGGCAACCTGTTTGGGATGGTTGGTCTTTTGTTGCCTATCTTAAATAATTTGTTGTTGTTTTCTAGGGTTAGGAAGCGGAAAGTGTCCTAAAACAGCCAAAAATTTGCTTCTCTAAAACTTGAATGACCCCTTTGCATGGGCGTAGCCAGACATCTTGTTAGGGGGGGGGCAACCCCTCGTTAGGGGGAGAGGAGGGGTTTGCAATTAATATATACATAGATTATTATTTATTTAAATAAAAAAAAATTAAATTAATGTAGTGGATTGGGGCGTTAAAAAAATTTTCAATGGGAAAAATATATATTTATTTGTTTTTTTTTTTTTTTTTTAATTTTTAGGACAAGCCAGCAATGGCCCCCCTGCCTCCCCCTGGCTACGCCCCTTTGAATGTTTTTTATTTTATTTTACTAGGCCGAGGTGTAAATGAAATTTTTTATTGCCTCAATGTATCTCTCAAACAAAACAGATTATTCGAATCAGATAATAATAATATTAAATCGATCAAAAGACTCGTAGCTATCATAAATTTTATTTTCATTTAACAATTTATTTTTGCTAGTGTCGTCCCGGGAGGTTTTAAAAATTTTAATAATTATCTTAAATTAGTATTGTTTTGTTTTGATATATCAAATTTTTAGTTAGTTTCTCTCTTGTTTGACCCAATTTATAATGAAGCCTAAACGTGTTTATGCTTTAAATTTTATTAAACCGATTCGTTTATGTTAAAAATTGAGATTATGAAACTTTTAGGTTCGGTTATAAAATTGCTTGTAATTGTATTAATGCATTTAAATATTCCTGTTTTTATTGATGATACCGATTGACGAACGATGATGACTATCATAATATTAATAAATTAAATGATTGAGGGTAAAAATCCTATTAACGTTAAACTGTTAAATTCATTAATAAAATTCTATGAATGCCCGAATAAAACAGAATAACGAATGGATTTATTTGATTTTTATTATTAAATTAACGTAGCCTTGCTTGAATTATAAATAAAAACCGCGTTTATATCTTGAGCCGCGGTATTGAATGATTTATTTTATATATGTTGTGGGTTATCAACATGCATGGACCAACTACGTAAACTCCTCTTTTTCTTCTTATCGACCATTCAAATACTCCCTCCGCCCCACTTTGACCTGCCCTTATATTTATACCCCCTCTCTCTCTCTCTCAACACAAAAATAAAAAAAATGATTGCATTAAATGCCGAATTTCCCTTGGAAAAGCCATTGAATTAATCCAAGCAATAAATTATAAAACCCCTCTCGGTGTGATTTGTTTGAATTTTTCATACATTTAAACTCGAGAGTTATGTTTTTATAATATCTTCTCTGTATATATGTGTGAAAAATACGAATAAAAAAAAAAGGGAGTTGTGTTGGTGTTTGTATATATTTAAAAATCAAGAGAACGAAAAGTGTTTATTTTTAATTCTAGAAATTTTGTCATGTTGATTAATTAATTAGTGAACAATTTTGTCATTAAATTACTTTATTACAAATTTCCTTCTCTTTTGCTTGTCTTGGCGGTCATATGCAAGAAAATATGTTTATTTATCCGCCCATATTTAATTTAGTAATCCTATTTATTTAATCGCTCAGCACATGAGTGCACTCATCATCATTTGAAATAATAGCTACGCCATAGACAAATTTTTTTACTTTTAATTAGTCTTTTTGCCAACGAAAGTGATTAGAAATAGGCTAAATATCTTTTGACTAGTTAGAAATTTTAAATTAAAATAATTTTTCAAGTGAAACATTTATTATAAGTAGGTAAAATTAATCAAAAACACTAGGTGATGATCAAAATACTTGATACATATTTCTACACTCAGTGTAGTACAAATATTAAGTATCGAAATACGTATCAAGTAGATACTTATACCAATAAATATATTGAAAAATATCACCTAGTAATTATGATGAATTTTACCTATTTGTGTTGGCGTTTCTTAGGTACCAATTATTTTTACTTTCTCTTACCTCTATATATATGTTAATATATAGAGAGAGAAAGTATTGGATTCATGTCAAAAATTCGATGTCGAGATTTTGATGGATATACACGTTTTGAGGTTCCCTGAATCCAAAAAACTGGTTTTAGCGACATGGTCTGTCTGTCTGTGTGTCTGTAAACAAAATATCTCAAGAACGAAAAGAGCTAGGAGGTTGAAATTTTATCTTTAAGTTAGGCACCTTCCGAACTCGTGTTAATACGCTTTTAAACAAAATCGGCCAAAAAGTTCTAGTACTTTACTGATGTACTTTTTCAGTTTTTTTCGATTTTCTCAAAATTCGCTGTAACGATTTTTTTTAAATTCAAAAATCAATTATTTTTTAGATTCTCTTTAAAATATATATTCTTTTTTTAACATTGAAATCTTCTGAAGACCACTTTACTCTTTTTTTTTTTAACATTCACACTTTTTTCTCATTCACACTCACATTCACACAGTCTTTTCGGCAACTGAGGCCATTTAAGACTTTTTACGATAATCATTATGTTTAATATATCAATTGGGGGGTCCAGGCATTTTTATTTAAGTCATTTGGTATCCAAATGCCTTAAATAAAATTATCGGACTGCCTGGGGTCCGAACCCGAGACCCGGTTCGGTATAGAAGGTAGGCACGCTACCAACTACTCCAAGCCCCTTGGGCTATACTTTATTTCACTTTACTCTTGTACTCCATAGAAAAGATAGGAGAAATGGTTGCCATGGTAACAAAATATAAATATTTTCCCATACTATAAATTCGAATGTACCGTACTGTCAGAAACTAAATATATATATCGACACGAAAAATCTGGTGTGACAAGCACTGAACACAACTTTCAATTACCGAAGGTAAGAGGAAGTTGTGTGCTGCGCGACAGTCACACCAGATTTTTATATTATAGATTATTATTTTTTTTCTTTATAATAATATTAAACAATGTCTACAAATTATTGTAAGTAAAATCATATATCTTCAAATTCATTTGCCTATTTATCATTTACGACGCAAAAAAAAAAAAAATAAACAAGTTTTAATTTTACTAAGTTAGCGGAAAACAGAGTGTCGCTAAGTTCTCTCTAAAATTAAGAGACCCAAGAGGAAGAGAAGAAATTTCTATTTCTAAAAAAAAAGTAAAAAAAAAACAAGATTAAATAAAATTAACTTGGCTAGATTTAATCTATGCTAAAAAGGATATTATAAAGACAGCGACTGTAGAATATTTCGTTAAATAGAAATACTTCCTTCCCGAATTAACATATCCAAGCATCCTTTAGATATATAAGTTACACCACCAGTTAATTTTGAACCTGGAAATACATTCATATTATTAGATGAATGAGATTTGAGAGGGTGGCAAGGTTGGTGGGGGTTAAGAAATCGGTGTGTGTATTTGCTAATGGGGGGAAGGGCCGTTGCTATGGTTACGAGGGCGACGGCGACGACGGCCCGGGTCACTCCTCGTCCTCTCTGTCGCTGTCGCTGTCGTCTCCAATCGATGCCCTCCTGGCCACCCACCCATCCAACCACCTTCTCCTCTACTGTCCTCTCCACTCTAATGAATTAACTAACGCCTAAAGCAAGCAACCAAATACACCCAGGCAGTTACCTGGGGCACAAACCAGCCATTCAGACATAGCATATTCGGCTTTATTGATCATCTGCCTTTAGAAAAAGTCACTTCATATAAACAAACAGTCATGACTCAAAATAATAGTTTTGGAAAGACTAAAAGCACTATTAAAGAGCGAAGAACACTCCAATTAACAATATCTGTTTAAACCAGGCGTAAAAACAAAAGAAGCGTGAAATACTTTTCTATAAAAATACTCTCTCATCTACTTGAACTTGGCGTAGTAATATTTAAAATATGTACCATCGACAGGGTAGATGAGAAGATATATTTACATAAAACCTACCATAGGAGAATAATACATAGATCAAACCTGAAGAACTCAAAATATAAATTGATTTAAAAAATAGGCTGCCAAAGAGATTCTAATATTGTTTTTGAATTTTGGAATAAATACAAGAGCTGCCCAAGATCGTTGTTGCCAAGCAATGCCAAGCTCGTAGAAACCTCGAGTGGGTGGTCCCTAGGAATCACGAATGGAACGTCTCCATGCCTCAGTAGCCGAGAGGGAAAATTTGTTGTTTTACACACGCTAGAAATCATTGATATAATATTTTTACAGTAGTTTCAGGAAGTTTTTTTCTTTTCGCAGGTTGTTAAGCAAAAGGCCTGACGATGGTCCTTGTGGCCGAAACCAGGACAATGCGCACACTGGTTGTCTATTCCATTAAAATTTTCCAATGAAAATAAAGTCTTGCTTTATTACCTTTTGCTTAACAACCTGCGAAAAGAAAAACTTCCTGAAACTACTGTGATACTGTTTCTTTCATCTCCTGAATTCATAATATTTTTACTTTTTCTTACCTATATAGATCTATATATAATTTTTTTTCATCCAAATTTGTTAACTGACATTTTTTTGTTTTACACATATTCGCGAACATAAATCTAAAATTTTTTCTACCGACAACGAATTACGGAATTAAAAGAATTAATTATTAAAAATTATGTTGGTATAAATTAGTAGTGCTATTTACTTTTGTTCTCCATAATAACTTTGTAGAGTTTGGTTCAAACTCTTCTTCCCCTCTTTCTCTCAACTTATGTAGATATATTTAATTTTAGATAAAATTAAAATGACCTGACCTAGGTCACACTAGCCTCCATTGAGCTTGCTCACTTTTATTATACACACACACACACTAACACAAATTCACATTTACGCACACGCATAATAAACACGCACACATTGATGGATGAAAGAGAAGAAGCGTATATTTATTAGAATACATTTTCATTTATTAAATTCTACTTAATATTAAACTAAAATATAATGGATTTTTATTTTTTTTTTAAATATGAACCCAACAACAGGTGGCTGTCAAAAGTCGATCGATATGAATATATAATATTTTATTAATAATAATAAAAATAATCAGATTGAAATAAATCTTAAAAACAAGATCAAATTGATTAAAATATTATTTTTTTTCTTATTTCGTAAATTTTTCTGATAATGAAAGCAGATTGTAAAATTGTTTGCTTTGTTGCAGGTGGCTGGCTTCAGCCATGGACAAGGACAATGCAGAAGGCGAGAAGGGCGCAGGGCCTCCAGACGCAGGGCTGCTCGACGCAGCCTCACTCTTTGGGGGTGAGTTTACAACAAAGTTTTCCATAATAATATAAACATTTATTGGAAATAAAGGACATTTTGTCATTAATCATGGTTTTAATTTATTAATAATATAAAACTAAATATGATTTTGTCGTACTTAATAAGTTTTGTATTATACATTATTAAATTAAAATAAACCACGATTAATGCCAAAATGTCGTTTATTTCCAATAATAACAATCGTGAGGAAAATATTTTTCTTAGAAATTAAATTAAATTTTTAATATAAAAATTTAAAAATTTGATATTGCGATGGTGTCAAAAATTCGAGGTCGAGGATGTTGATGGAAATACTTGTTTTGAGAGTCCCTGATTAAAAAAAAAATATGGGTCTCAAAATTGTCTTTCGGGGTGTGTGTTCAAATTTATTTCGAAACAAAAAAAATCTAGTAAACAAGTACAGAAAGCGACTTTAAATTACCGAAAGTAAGAGAAATTTGTGCACTGTGCGACCAGTCACATCACATTAGATTACCCCTCCCTCCACTCTCCTGAAAATGGGTTCCTAAACATTTCTCAAACCCCTTGAATATAGAGAGCCAGTTTCACGCTAGTGTATGTTTGGTAGCTTCATTATCCCCTTATTTCGGAAGACTTTTTGCAACTTCCAGTTTACTAAATAGTTTATTTACACGTATAATTTCGTAGGAATGAAGAATGAAAGGGTCATAGGGCCAATTTTTGATAGAATCTTCAAAATTTTGTAAAATAGATGTGGAATCGTTTCTTTCCGCTCTGAATTACTTAAATATAAAAAAAAAAAATTGTACAGAGGTTATTTTCGCTTCTTTTTCTAGAAATCAGAGGTTCGTTTCCCATCGAAAAAGAGAAATATTTATTTGCATATTGGCGGCTAATATAATGTAAATATGAACTGACAAATGAATCTAATTTCTTCGGATTCCCGACCTTAATTTTTTTAAAATAGATTTTCGTCTCAAAACTTAAAATTGTCAAATAGCAAAAACATTGAAAATTAAAATATGAATAATATCTATTTGAAAGGCAGCCTACATATTACTATAGACTAAACATACTCACACATTTGTTAAATATAATTTTATATAAACGAATTTCATATAATGAAAAATATGATTGACAAATAATTATGAAATAAAAAGAAATATGAACAGATTTATGCTGAGGAACTTTGACAGATGGTACAATTTAATCAATCTCTCTTTAGAATCAGATTTCAAGACGCATGTCTTTATATTCTATCCTAATTAGCCCACGGAATATTTTTAAGACCCCTAGCACAAGAGGCGGATACTCACTACAATGGCCCAAGGACTAGCAATAATTTAAAGATAGTTTGAATGAACTTTTTGACATACATTCAAATGCTTTAAGCATAATTAAAATTGAGAAAGATAGTGTTATTAAAAATCTATCTTTAATATCTATTGATTGATGCGTCGGCGTACAAAATATTTTCAGGCAATTGTCATTTTTGCCTTTAAAGTTTTCAAATTGATACGCCATTCTATTGCTGCTAGTTTTATTGTTGTTAGTTAGTTACTTTTAGTAGCCTGTTCACGAATTCTACGAGAGAAATTTATATAAATATTTATATATTTTCAGCTATTTTTTTCCTCTAAACAATTTAAGGAAATTTTTTTAATTTAGAGAAGCGGATACTAATTAAGTGCTTTCACCTCTGATTAATAGAATTTTTTCTCTCTCTCTCTCAAAAAAAAAAATTGAATTCTCTTTTCGATGTTATTTAAATATTTCACTGTTTTTCTGGGCGATTAGGTTAATTACCTTTTAAAAATTGATCCTCTTTTCTATTCCATTCGATGGACTAGAGAGAGAAACGCCATAATAAAAAATAACGTCAATGTTTTTCATTTATTATTCACCGAAACACATAATCGTGCCTTTATTTTTAAATAAACAATTATCATAACATTAAACATAATTTTATTTTCTTTTGATCACCAAACATTAAGAAGAGGGGAAAAAAAATCGAATCAAATTTAATGACGATGGCGTTTATTTATAAAACGGCAAAAATGCCTCATAAAAGAAACCCTTGGAGGGTTTTAAAGGGTGGGCTCGCGATTTATTTATTAAATTTCTATCTAATAACATTTATAATCTCGTAAAAATGAATTTTATTTTTCTTTTATGTTAAAAAAAAACATTTATAACTTTTTTTCTCTAACTTCCCATTGATTCTTAGGTGAGAAAATCATTTCATAACGATTCGCTGGACAAATTATTTCTTACTTAAAAAAAAAAAAATGTGTATTTTAATTAAATGTTTGCTTTGACGGGTTTTATCAGGGTTCTATACCAAAAAGCTGGCCTTTACTTACAAGTATCGTTTAGATATTCAATTTGCATCAATTAATTTAGGTAGCCTAGCCGTATGAGGCTTTTACACGGTATTGTCGCTGACCCTTATTCCTATTTTAAAATAGATTTTCGTCTCAAAACTTAAAATTGTCAAATAGCAAAAACATTGAAATATTATGAATAATATCTATTCGATACCTATTTTGTAGGCAGTGGCAGTGGCGTAGTCAAGTCAGCTTAACTCGCGCCCGGGGCACAATACGTTTTTAGCGCCCCCCCCCCCATTCGAAAACCATATAACATTATACAGGGGCGTATATAGAAATTTTTTCGGGAGGGGGGGGGAGGGCCCGAACTCAAAAATTTTCCTGCCTGCTGTTAAAATCATTTTACCTTTTTTTTAGGGAGGCTAAATTTTGCGAAATTTTTTCCCCTTCCTTCTGAAAAATGTTATTTTTTTTGCGGAACCAAATTTTCCCGTCACGCGGAAAATTTTTTTCCCGGACATTAAAATTATTTTTGTTTTGCGGACTATTTGGCGCCCCTTTGTGAGTAGCGCCCGGGGCATGATGACCCCCTTCGCCCCCCCCTCGCTACGCCACTGGGCAGTGGTATATATTTTTTATAGCCTACACATTACTATGGGCATCACCCAGCCGAACTTTACCCAATTGTTCCTTCTGATACGTAACTATTAAGGCTAGGAAAGTTTTATATGAAATTTTATATATATTGTATCAAGGAAGGGTTGCGAAAGCAGAGAGACTGAATTTATCTATATTGAGGTCCAGGCATTCTTCAATTCAAGATGTAAAATTTATAAGTATGGGAAAATATTTATATTTTCTTACCATAGCAACAATTTCTCCTATCTTTCCTATAAAGTACAAGAGTAAAGTGGCCTTCAGAAGATTTCAATGGCAAAATGAGAAAATACATTTTAAAAAGCATCTAAAAAATAATTGATTTATGAATTTTAATCAAAATCTTTGGAGCGAATTTTGAGAAAATCGAAAAAAAAAAGGGGGGGGAAAAAAAAAAAAAAACTTAAAAAGTACCCCCCCCCCCCCCCCCCCCCCCCCCCCCCCCGCGTCAGTAAACTATTAGTACTTTTTGACTTTTGATTAAAAGCTTATTTTCACGCCCTAGGGAGGTTCCTAACGTAAATAGAAAATTTCAACCTCCTAGCTCAATTCCTTCATGCTTAAAATTGAATACCCACAGACACACATACAGTCAGACCATTTTGCGAAAAAGCACTTTTTTTGGTTTAAGTGGAACCTCAAAACGTGTATATCCATCAAAACCTCGACATCGAATTTTTGAAATGAATCCAATACTTTCTCTCTATACATATTAACATATATAGAGGTAAGAGAAAGTAAAAATTCAAGTTATTTTAATTAATTGAAGTACTAGGTATTTGAGGAAAATATTTGAATTTCGTCTAAATATTTCATTCGCTTTTTCCTCTCTTGAATTATTTATTGCTCTTTTAAGGTGTAGGCTGTAATTCAGCCCCATCTGACAAAATCAAATTAAGGGTAAATTTTAATATAAATGAATCCGATTTTAGCTCATTTAAATGTAGATTAAGTTAGCCTAGCAGCAATCCGAGTGATACATAACCACCCTCTCTCTCTCTGTCTATATATTATTTCAAATTTGATCTGCTCTAGGGGGGTGGGAGGGGGAGGGGACCGGGGGACGGCGTCGATATCGCCTCAAGCCGAAAAACAAACTACGATTTTCGCCTTTCGCCGAGAGAGCGCGTTCGTGATTTATGACCCCCACCATGGATCCAACGTAATACAGATGCAATTATACAAATATTATTAGCATTGAGATTAAATTCCGGGTTGGTCATTTATTTATTCATTCACATTTCGATCCTGATGCAAAATTTAATTGATAATGCTTGTTATCAGGCTCAAAAAAATGTAAATACACTCTGTCTTCTTTCCACCCTTAACTATTATACACACATCCCTTAATTATATCATTGTAATAATACAGACACTGATCAATATAAACATATTATCTATCGATTTTAGTTAATACCGTACGGAATACGATTTTTGCATTAGATAGTGGGCTAATGATTTTTTCGCCTGGAGAAAAATTCTCATCTCTTCTAAATCTTTTCAATGTAAAGTTTATTGCCCCAGATAAAATTGAAATTGGGGCCTCATTTATTTCAAGTAACCTCTTAAGTATATAGAAATAGAGAGGGGGGGCCCGAACTCAAAAAATTTTCCTGCGAAAATTTTTTTTTTACGGAACTAAATTTTTTCTCCTTGCGGAAATTTTTTTTTAATGAATGTAACTTAATTTTTCTGAATTCAGCTGATTGAAAAATTTTTTTATGAAATATATGTTTTTTAGTCTGCTGAATCCAAAACCGATTACCACTTCCCTCCATCCCGTAAAACATTTTATAAAAACATGAAAAACAGCGATATGAAAATATTATAATTATTTTATTACAATCAACTATACATTTTATTGTGAATATTTGGTTATTAATGCATGAATATTTTAAGGTTTGATTGTTCACGAACATCCGGGCTCTATTAATCAGTAAATTAATATATTTTACCCTAATAGTGCGTTAAATTCTTGAAGCACTGTTGTACAATTTCTTTTGATCACTCAGACACCTTCTATATAATTTTATTTAAATAATTTTCGAAATATTATTCAATGAATACCTCACTTCGGTTTTAACTAAACACTAAACTTCTCACACAATTGTTAAATATAATTTTATATAATCGAACTGAAAAATATGATTGACAAATAATTATGAAAGGAAAAAGAAATATGAACAGAATCGAATTTATGCTGAGGAACTTTGACAGATGGTACAATTTAATATATGCCGGTCGAAATATTTAAAAATAAAATGATGTGGCTCATCTTACAATAAGCAATCAATTCCCGATTATTTATTGTATATATTATCATTAATACTTTCCAATTAATATCTTTTGATTGATGCGTCTGCGTACAAAATATTTTCAGGCAATTGTCGTTTTTGCCTATAATCTTTCATTACTTTTTAATCTAAATGGAGTCGAAAGTCATGAATGACTAACTCTCCATATAACCATGTATGATAAATTATGTTTATAAATATTACGCTAATCACTTTCCATTCATATTTAATTAATTAATTGATAGCCAATTAGTTTTAATAAATTTTATCGCTCAAAATGGGAAGCGAACTGTTGACCTTTAGACGTGAAGCCAAACGTTTTGATTCTATTCTTAGGGTTAATTTATCCGTTCAAAAAGATTGAGAAAAATACTATTGATCGGAGCGTATTACAAAAATCTATCTTTAAAAGGAATCCCAAAAAGGACGGATCAGAACGACTATTATTGGGCTTTTATAACACTACACAAAGACATTTATTATTAGATGCTTGGTTTTTAAAGAGCATTAACTTCTATTTAATTAAAATTTTCAAGATACTTGATAGAAAACGTCATGTTAATTATTTATCTAAGCAAATATAAATTTATTTTATGCCCGACAATTCTAATTTTAGTGAGAAGTTGGTAATGTAATTTGGTAAATTAAATATAACCAACTTATTTCACTATTCGAGCCTTGTTCAGTTAGGATCTGTTTTAAGCCTCTGTCGAGCTGATCATTAATGAATGCACCCGCGTTCCTGAAATACCTGACCCTTTTATGGCCTGATCAAAACCCTCTGCGACCGCCATTTGTATTCATAAAGGATCTGTTCTATGAATGTCACAATTAAAAATAAATTAGTGAGCCTACCACATCACTTAGGAGATACTTAGAAAAATTATAGGAATTATCTTCTTTTTTAATAAGCAGAGAAAAGTGAAAAAGTTCCAAGAATAGTGAGCTAATTTTTTTTTTTTTTTTTTGAGGAGGGTAATGAGGTGAGTGTATTCGAAGACGAGAAGACCTAAGGAGAGAAAGAGAGAGAATCTGTCCGGCCTTTTGGTCCTCCTCCGCCTTTACTCTCGCCCTTCGGGGTTTTCGGGTCCTGTGCGAATCAATACGCCATGGCATGGAGCGGGTGCCAACTCCAACTACTGCCCTCACAACCCTTCAACCCTTTTCTTCCCTTTGCTACTTCTCTCGAGATGCCCAAGGCCTTTCCGGCGACTCCTGCAAAAATAAAAATCACCCTCCATCTCTAGGCTTTTTATACTAATGATCTTCTCTCTTATTTTTTTTTTTTTTTATATATATAAAAGACACCCATCCTTATTTATCATCTGCGAACTTAGGAACTCTCCCTCCCTAGGCTCTCTCTTCTCTTAATGGGTTCTAATCATTCTACATTTTCTTTTGTTCTTTCTTGAACAATTCATCACTAACTTTGTACAATATATGCACAGTGTAGAACCAGCGCTTGTTTAAAGCCCTACCTTAAGCGCAAGTGGTGAAGCTTGGGGATTGAGAATAACTTCACTAACTGGGGCTTTCGGCGAGCTCTAGATTTTCAAATAAAAGTGAAACAAAAATTCGTGAAAAAAATAAAAAATACTTTAGACCAAATTGGGAAAGTTTTCAAAAATTGTTCTTTTGTTTCATGAAAAAGTCTAAAGACGCCATTTCCAATCTCTTCTTATTAATCAATAGCGCAACTAAGATTTTGGAGGTTTATCCCCCCCTCCCTCCCCCTCCCCCTCAAGGATAGTAGATCATGGCTTTATGGTCTTTTTATTTAAAAAAATGTATGCATTTATTTTTAAATAATATTAAACCATAAAGCCATTTAATCCCCGAGGGATCCTGCTGGCAAACAATACTTACTTATATCATGTTTGAAAAATTAATTACCCTCCCCCCTTCCTTTCTCCAAGAACAAAATCAGGTTGTGCTACTGTATAAATCATGCAAAAATATGCTAGTTTTGAATTTTCATTTATCGTTTTCATTTATCGGATACAGCGGCATAGCGAGCTTAACCCCCCGGGCCATACTTTTAGCGCCCCCCCCACATTCGAAAACCATATAATATTATATGTAAAATATACAAAATTATTATATTACACTGGCTCTAAATTTAAAATATATTTTCCAGAAATTAATTTTAATAAAAATAAAAATTATCCAGCAATTTTTTGTTTTGCGGACCATTTGGCTAGCGCCCGGGGCATCATGACCCCCTTGCTCCCCCCTCCTACGCCACTGATCGGATAGGCCTACTATTGTAATTGGTTAAAAATAAAATTACTATTTTGAAACTCCTCCAACCAACTCCATCTAGAATGATGATCTATTAAAAATTGATAATAGCTTAAAAAATTTTCATTTAAAACATATTTTTTTAGTGTCGTTACTAAGCCAAACGTTTTGAACATATTTTTTTTATATAATTAATATTTACTAATTCAAACAGCCAAAAAAGATAGGGGGTCGAACCACGGATATGCCGATTTTTACTCAGCATGCCCTACCACTGGACCACAGCATTCGATGACTAAAATACCAGCCTGTTTGAATTCAAATAGCCGAATGCGGTGCTGTGGACTAGTGGTAGGGCATGCTGAGTACAAATTGGCAGATCGGTAGTTCGACTCCCGGCGGCACGCCTATCTTTTTCGGCTATTTGATTTAGTAAATATTAATTTTATGAATTTTCCTCACGGGCCAATAAGTGATATAAATATATATAATTTCTTATTCATATTTATTTGATAATGTTTTATAGGCCTATCATGTCATTGCGCTATTTTTTGAATTATCCTCTCAGAGGCCATTTAGGGGTTTTAAATTTTGAGTGTCCTGATGACACTCGGGTCAATGGACGTTGATTTGACTCGCGTAGTTCGCACTTTGACTTTTTAATGAAACTTGTCACTATTCCCTGCTTCTGACTTTTTTATTTTAATTCTTGATATTTCTCCAAAGTATTAAAATCGATATAGAAAATAAAATTTTGATTGTGAAATATTAAATTCTCAATCTGAGGACATATTTCACGTCTCTCAGGTATTTTCATTCAAATTTATAAAGGATGGAAGATGCAAGTAACCTCAAAATCATTAAATTTTGTGTTTATATTTTGTATGAAAACGAACAGGAATTTTTTCCCAAGGTAATTTAAAACCAAGTAATTCACATAATTAAACCATTACATTTTTCGGTTAATCTCTACTATAAGAGCCAAGCTTGGAACTGGCTTACACTTCACTAGTTCACTCTTTTGATATTAGCTCTACATTCCCTAGTTTTTAATTTTTTTAATCGAAGAAAACCGAACTGCATACCAAAGAATCGAAACATTTAGGCCGGGACCCCTGCAAGTTGTTTAAAAAAGATTTTGGGTGCCTTGGAGTCTTTTAGTAAAGATTAGCCAATTTTTTCTCACACTCCCATCCATATATATTTATATTAAATATTTAAATAAATATTATATAACCATGAAACGATATAATATCCTACCTACCTCAACCACCTGTTGAACATATATATATATATATATATATATATATATATATATATATATTTCACTCACATACTTATAATATTTTCATGTTTTTTTCTCTTTCTAATTTTTTAAAATGAATTAAAAAAAAAAAGTTTGACATTGATCCTTTGCATATTTGATGTTTTTAAAAGCATAGAGTGATTTAATTTGTGATATTGTTGTGAGAGTACTTTATTATATTAATATTTAAAACGTTTGAGATAAAGTTTATTCGAAAATTTATTCAATTGGCTACTAATTTGAATAAATAAGAATGGGCTCAAATGTCTAAAAATAAAGGGGATCAGATTCGTAGATTAAGAATTAATTCATCTCTATTAAATACACTACTAGAAATAAAGGTCTTGTATATCATAGTACAATTACATGAACATTTTTTTTATTAAAACATTTTTCACTGCCTAAAGGCTTAACATTGAACATTACATGTTTTTATTTTATATTTAAATACATACAGTATGAGATAATAATATACGAATTGTTTTGTTTTGTTTCAGCTTATTGGCCTCGCGGGGAAACTAGTGTCACTCCAACCTCCTCCAGTAAGTTTTTTCATCAGATATTTAAAACGTATTTTTTGACCATATATTTATTTAAAAAAAAAATGATAAACTAATTTAATGGCCAGATGCTCCACAAGGTATTATACATGTGATTTAAAAAAAAAAAAAAATTGTAATCTGTCTATGTATTGACATCTAGTTCTGGTCTCATGTGCGGATACACGGGGTGTGGGGTAAAGGGGGTATTTAATCATCTCCACCCGAGATTTGAGAAAAATTTTTTTTTTTTTGAATAAAATTTTATTTTGAATGTAAAAATTTTTAAAATTTGATTTGTATATATATTCTGGTAAACAAGTACAGAATTCACCTTTAAATTAACGGAATTAAGAAAAAAATTGTATGCCGGGGATATCCCGGTGGGTCCTCAAATATATTTGGTTTTTTTTTAATGAAATGAAATGAAATTTTTACAATTTTTACTTCTTTCTATTTCTTTTAACTAAATTAATGAGACAACAAAATATACATGAGTAGAAGCGTTGAATCGTAAATGAGTTGTCACATAATACATAAGTAAGACGGGAGCACTTTGATGTAGTGACTTATGCACCATATTCATGAATATACTAATATATATATAATACTGTTTATATAAATTATTGTTTATGATTTTACATTTATCATTTTATAATCATATATATAATATAGAGGGAAAGTATAGGATTCATGTCAAAAATTCGATGCGAGATTTTGATGGGTATAGACGTTTTGAGGTCCCTTGAGTCCAAAAAAGTGGTCTTTGCAACATGGTCTGTCTGTCTGTGAACAAAATATCTCACAAACGAAAAGAGCTTGGAGGTTGAAATTTTACATTAAAGTTAGGCATCCCCCTGAGACGTAGAAGCTTTTGAACAAAATCGGTCAAAGACTACTTAATTCTAGGGTGGTTAAAAAAACCACATTTTTAGATTTTGACCAGGGTACCCGTCAAAAGTGGTTAAAACCGTCCAAAAAATTAATTAAAAAAAATAAATCCCGACACAAAAAACCTGGTGTGACAAGCACAGGACTCAACTTTCAATTTGGACTATATATATGAATATTTGAAATTATTATTCACGTTATTGTATCGAGTTTAGTTAAAATTTAATTAGCGAGATGATTTCATTGCTTCTCTTTGATCATTATTCAATTGATTAATATTTACTTCGCATAGAAATTGAAGTTTTTCTTTTCCCCGCCTAACGATGATTTTAACAAAAGAAATGGGATTCTTCTTCGTTATTTAGCAATTCTATTATAAGCTCCAGTGCTTTTTTTTTCTTTATATTTTAATAATTGATGCTTTTCCAAGGTGATTTGTGCCTTTCTTGATATTTTACGTGATGCTGACTTGAATAGCAGCCGTGACAAAAGCCGGGGGCGCGCCTCAAATATTCAGGAGCGTTTAATATTCATGCTATTTGCTGAACAAACAGACATTTTATTCCCAAGCTATCATTTATTCAATATATCTTAGTTAAAAAGTGATTAGAAAGAAAAAAAAAAGCGAAACTTATTTAATATTTTTATAGTAATAAAATTTGAATTTATTTTGGGATTAATTTAAACAAATGAGAAGGGATTCAAAGGTATCAATATGTGATAGATGAGAAAATTTGTTCCGACTGCTATTTGTTTGTAGTTAAAGAAAGCAAAGATCTTGTCCCAGAAATCTTTAAATTTAATTATTCTCTTGATAGATTATTTCTAAATGATGGTATTTTATTATTTTTATTTTATTTTATTTTTTTTTTTGCAGGCGCACATTCCCTCTTCGGTGGGATGCCGGCAGGGTTTGGCGGTGGAGCTGCACATCATCTGGGGCCAAGCGCTGCAGCTTTTGCGATGATGGCCGGTGCAGGTGCTGCAGGCGGTGGATCAGGGGGTGGCGCTGCCGCCGGCCCCTCACATCATTCACCTACGTCAGCGGCAGCCGCCGCCGCTGCAGCAGCCGCTGCTGCAGGTGCCTATGGAGGACTTGGTACTTTAAGTGTAGCTGCAAGTCAAGCGGCAAGTCTCGGTATCAATCCTGCAAGTGCTGCGTGGTGGGCTATGGCATCACACGTTGCCGCCACGCAAGACTACCTGGCACGATTACAGGCTTCAGCCGCAGCCAGCGGACTCCCATTTGCGGGACTTCCTGCTCCTACCGAGAGCCTCCTATCCGGCTATCCAGGGCTTCCCTCACTCGCACCCCACGGTAAGTTAATGTGCTAACTTATTTAGAAATTATTATTAATCCTCATACCGGGATAAAATAGTGTTCTTAAAAATTGACATTATTTAGATCAACGTTTTCCAAACTGGGAGGCGCGGACTAGTCTAAGGGGAGGCGTTAATATTAGCGATCAATTTTATAAATAGGAATAAATAAAAAAATATTTTTTTATATGAATGAGATAAAACTTTGTGGGTGGAAGTATTTTTAAGACCGAGTCAAAAAAAAAATTTCAAGACATATATATGCACCAAAAATTATTTCTTTTATTGTGCCGTTCCAGACTGACTTTTCGGTCACTGGTCTAGACCATCTTCAGAGCGGGAGGAGAGAATAAATGAAATTTTAAATTTCATTCAAAATTAAAATTTTATTTTTATTCAGAAAAAAAAATTTTATTTTCATTTCAAATTAAAATTTCATTTATTTTCACCCCCGGTTCTTATGATGGGCTAGACCAGTGGCCGAAACGTCAGCCTGGAACACAATAAAAGAAATAATTTTGGGTCCATATGTCTTGGAATTTTTTTTGAGGATAGGTGAGAAGAAGAAGAAAATTCGTAGCTAGTTATATTTCATTATTTTTATTCCCATTATGTTGACATTTCGATCCCGGTTGGGATCATTCTCAGAACAAATGGCTGTTAAATATATGTAAATTATATAATTCAATCATATATCATTCATAGAACTTGAAGAGATACAAATATGAATATAAATAAATTATATTAGTTAGAATACAATTGAAAATTAAGTGATCAAGATAGACGATGGTCACGTCGCAAGATAAATCAGGACAACTAGCTGCAAATTTTCTTCTTCTTCTCACCTATCCTGATTGAACTACCAGCTACAAGCCCTACGTATCTAATTTTTTTTTTTTACTCTGGCTTAATATAAATTTATATTTTTTTAAACCAATGATTTAGATCATATCTGACGGCAAATTAAAAATATGGCTTATCATTGCAGTGGGCAGTTCTTCATGCAGCAAGGCGAAGACGAGCTCCAAGTCAACGCCTACGTCCTCCGGGTTGGCCATTACAAGCGCCAGCTCTGCTGCTGCGGTAGCGGCCTCGCATCACCGTGAACGCGAGAGAGAACGTGAACGCGAAAGAGAACGAGAACGAGAACGCGAGCGTGAGAAAGAGCGTGAACGTGAGAGAGAAAGAGAGCGAGAACGGGAGCGTGAACGTGAACGGGAGAAGGAACGCGAACGTGAACGTGAGAGGGAACGTGAAAGAGAACGGGAAAGGGAACGTGAACGAGAGAGAGAAAGGGAGAAAGAACAAGAATCGCCTGCACACCTTACACCTCCCGGAATAGTTAGGTAAGCACTTATTTAACCTTGGCCCTTGCATGCTTCTTATTTATTATAACATAAACCTACTTAAATTATTTGTCGAAAAAAGGAAAAAAAAAGAAAATTCATTTCAAATACAAGTAAATTTACTCATACTATTAAATTAGTAGGTATAAGTATAAAAAATTTTTGGATCTAGGTGTAACAAGGCGAAGAGGGCAACAGAGACAGTTTCCATTATTTATCTAAAAATCCTTATTGGCTATTTTTGGTCAATGGGATGGTAACAAACTAGGGTTTTTATTTATAATAATTTAAATAAACACTTTGCTTTGGAGTTTAGGCTTTAGGGCTTTCACAGTTGTTATCATTAGTAAAAGAATTAGATTTTTAGTTTAGCTGTGGTTTATTTGTAAAAATTACAACGTTTCGGCCACTCATTCTGTGGCCTTCTTCAGGTACAATTCAGCTAAGATTACAAAGGTTGTTACATCTGTAGTGCCCAATCGAGATTGTTGACCTTTGTAAGCTGAATTGTACCTGAAGAAGGCCACAGAATGATTAGTCGAAATGTTGTAATTTTTACAAATAAACCACAGCTAAACCGAAAATCTAATTCTTTTACTAACTTTTGATTTAATTCTAAGGACCCTAGGCCAAAAACAAATACTTTTGCCTATTTTCCGTTTATTAGTAGATATTTCGATCCCAATGATATAGAATCATCCTCAGTACAATCAACTGAGGATGATTCTATATCATTGAGATCGAAATATCTACAAATAAACGGATAATACGCAAAAGTATTTATTTTTGGCCGACGGTCCTTAGAATTAAATTGATTTTCCTTACGGCCATCTACAAACAACTTTTTCCTTTGAATTTTGTGTCTGGATTCGGGGGAGAAAATAATTGTTTATTTCACTCTGCCCTTAAAATTGTATACATATATAAATTTGTTCTTTTATATTTAACTATTTGAAATGAATTAATTAATTATTTTCTACTAAAATTTTTATAAATATTTTGCCTATTTATTGACATCTTTTTGCCCCGTTTTGCCAGTTCTAGTCCTGGAATTGAAGGCGGGTGAGTGTTCAATCATTTCTTCTTTTCAATTTATTAATATTCAAAATTAAGTATTTTTTCGTTTTAATATTTTTTCCGTTCAATTATTTTTAATTTACATAAATTAAGAGGAGCAATGAAAAATAATTTTTTTTGCTTTTATATGTCATTTGGATATTTTCACCCTCTCCCTCTCCATCTTGTCATTTCTTTATAATATATATATATACATTTTGGAAGGCTTCTGCGACCGGGAGAGATAATTTTTTGCGGCCAGGGAAATTGAGTTGAAACAAAAAGTTTTGTAATTGGGGACCAATTTTTAATTAGGCTAATAGTACAATTTCATTTTGTAAAATTTTTTCTTACAATACCCCAGCCAACCAGCTAGAGAGATGCTATTTGAATAAAAAAATTAATAGTGTAATGTTGGTGGAGGGGGAGGTTGCATTTTTGACTAATTAACCTCTGTCAAGGCAACCCTAAAATTCTGCGCACGCAATAATAATAAATCTAATTTCTATACTTTTTAATATACAATATATACTGTATAATAGAGTTGGAAATTTTTTATTGGTTCGTATCCCCATATGGTGATATAAATTTTTTTTCAATTGCTTCTCTTAAAAAATGATTTACATTATTATTTTAATTTCGAAAATTATTTTTTAAATCCAAGTTTATTTTGAGACATTAAAATTTTTTCTTTTTCTCCCGTCCTTCTTTTCCATTCATTTCTTTATTAAAATTAAAACTTTTTTTTATGCATGTTTATTTAAATAAAAATCAGTAAATAGATATAAATATAAAATATTTCACAAATATCAAATTAACCGTTTTTGGGGTATAAGTTTTTATATTTGAAATTTGCGAAGAACATAACCAAAATTAATTTAATTTTTAAAACAAATTAATTCGTTAGTTTTTGAAAATTAAAGGAATAATTAAATTTAAAAAAAAGTAGAATTACTGAAATCTAATTGGGATAACTTGTAACCTGATCTTTGTTAATTACAATGAGTCATTCTTGAAAATTAATAGTCCGATTATTATTATTAGAAAAATCAACAATCAAGTAGCCCAAGAGACGTGTAATTGGAAAATTTTATTTTCATGAGAATAAACAAACAAACAAAACGTGTTCTTTATTTGAAAACGTTACGTGTTTTTTAGGATTAGGAAGATTTAGGATGTCGTGGGTGTGGCATGGAGGGTTACTCATGGACGAAGATGGACGGATACTTGTAGATGGGGATGCGGGACTTGACGGGGACGGGAGGCTGTGGGTATCATCACCAGGCTCACCTGTATGGCTGTGCAGTGATCCTGCGGCGTTGCTGGGAGGCGTCCGTTTACCACCCGACACCGAGATCATCAAGTATACGAGCTCAATCGTCGGACCCAAAGTGCCGGGAACAACCAACCGAGGACGGAAGAAGACCATCTCCTTGGATCCGCCTTCGGTCAGTGTCTTGCCCACGCATTCCTCCACAGGATTGCTGATCGAAAGGACCGGCGCAGGATCCCGAGGACACCGTCGGGCCAGGACGCTGGTCGGTATCCTTGCATTTCTCCTTAAGTCTCGCAGGCCCCAGATGTTGTTAAAGCGTCGCTCACTAAGTATTCTTTTCTTCTTCTTTCATGCATGCTAACTGCCCCTTTATTTCTTTTAGCTTTTTTTTTATTCTTTCAATTTGAAGTTTTTTAACTTCAAAGATCATAACTGAATTATTATCTTGCTTGGCAGGATCCTGGCGGTCTAGACTTCCGAGACAGTGGCGGAAGTAATCCCGATCGTGTAGAGGTGATTAAACTGTCAGGTGCGAACGGCGCCGTCCCACTCAACATCCCTACCTTTGGTTCTGGCGACTCCGAATCGGAGGCTCCTCTAAACCTTTCTCTCAAGTCAAGCCAAACACAGTCATCATCATCACAGTCATCGCAACCGCAATCGCAAACACAAACGCAGACACAACCGCCGCCGGCCTACCCACCGACGACCTCCACCTCAGCCTCTTCATTGGTCACGTCGGCTTCATCTCAACCTCTATCCTCACTTTCAATTACGGCTCCTGATGCTTCACTCAGTCTCTCAGCACTCAGCAGTCTTACCTCGTTGTCAGCCTCTCTTGGCGCCTCCTTACAGGACAGGACCTCGCATTGTGAGTAAAATTTTATAAATAAATATCCTAATAATAAAGAAAATTAGAGAATTTTGAGAAATTTATTTGCTCAACATGCTTAGAGAACAAATCCTCATTTAAGGCATCAAATATCATACACAAAATATAAATTAATAATACTTACAATTTGATAAACAACATGTCGGTTGCTAACATAAATCAACTCTATTCCTTTTGTTATGTTAAAAATATATAGTTACTAAGGCAACAGAATATTATTAAATAAAAACAATATTCACTGCCGTAGCACAGAGGTAGAATTCTTTCCCCTTGTGCTAGGTGTCAGGAGTTGACAGTCCGTCTCATGCGGCAGAAATTTAGGCAATCAATCAAATAAAATAAATAGGGATGGGGTCCAAAGTTGAAAAATAAATTAATTTAAAAAAATTTAATACAATATGGAAAAATTATTAAATTTAATTTTTTTTTTAATTTTCTTTTTTTATCACAACAAAAATTATCTTTTAATTATTAAATTAAAAAAAAAATATTTCTCAAATGAATAAATTAATTTCTACTAGATACAATATACCTTGGATACAATTTATTTATAAATTATTATTAATTTTAATTTATTCAAATAATAGTTTTGATTAAGAAAAAAAAGAAAGCCAAAGAAATAAGAGTTTTAATTAATATTTCATATAAATAATTTTATTTTTGTTTTTCTAAAATAATTTTATCCAAGTAATTTGTAAAAAATATCTTTATATAAAAAAACAAGACAAATTGCAACTATTTTTTTATTAAAATTGGTAAAAGGCGAAAATTTTCATATGATATATATTTACCTCCTAGTGATTTAATATCCGAACAACTTGAAATAAAACAAGTACAGGACGACCAAAAATTATTTCTTCGATATGCGAACAGTCATCTATTCATAAAGGCTCAAGAAATTGTAAATATAATCTCTTTCTTGAACTTTACAAAAACAAAAGTGACTAGATAGACACAAAGTCTCTTTTCTATCACTTTTTAATTTCCATTTGTCAATAAGTTTCACAATAATAAATCAAGAATTCGTCTTCCTTTCCTTATTATTGTGAATATTTCCAAATTCTCCAGACGACGAAAGATATAGACTATATTTTCTCAACTTATAGTACTTTGAGTTTCTTTCTTTTTTTGGGAACTTTTACACACTTTTATTTTTAAGGTTTACAAAAAACATGTCATTAAATTTTTATATTCACTCAGTATATAATACGTATACAAATTAGTATTGATTTAAGAGAGAAAGGAGCAAGCTTTATAATTAGGGAACATATAAAAGGAGTGAGAGGGGAAAAGAGATGGTTGATGTTGAATTAACGTGTTGCTTTTATATGTTACAAAGCGGCGTTATCGGCGGCGGCAGCAGCGGCAGCTGCGGCGGCGGCGCGTCGTAAGCCCGGGCCAAAGCCACGTCGTGTGGGCGGTTCAAGCACCGGTACTGGCGCCGGCGTGCTTGCCTCTATCCCAGCCAGTCCCAGCCCTTCTCTGGCACAACTTTTCGCCGCTGCCGATTCACCTAGGCCGTCATCGGGCAGTGAAGAGAGCGAATCCACTCAGGTGCTTCCCCACAAGGTGCCCTCCCCAAGACAAACGTCTTAAATCTTATCTTCCTAATACTTATAAGAGTATGTTTTTGGATCATGTGCAGGACGGACGTCCTCGGAATCTTGGACGAGGGGTATCTAAGCCGAAAAAGAATACGGTAGCCTCTCTTCTGGCACAAAGTCGAGCACTCGGTATTAAGCCATCGCCCGGTCTCGAGATCTCAGCTGCCAATCACCAAGTATCACTGCTCAAGGCCAACATCCAGGCCGCCCAGCTACAACAACATCTACAACACGCTTCTCTCTCCAAAGGTAATTTAACATCAATTTGGACATCTTTCTCTTCTACGATAATATTTTTTTTTTTTTGTGATTACAGAACACGGTGAATATGACGAGATTACACACCGTGAAGGTGAAGAAATGATGATGATGGACAAATCTTATATTTTGAACAACGAGATCGATAATCGAAAACGACATTTGGTAAGCTCTCAATTGAAAATTCAAAATTTATAGAATTTTATATATAAACTCTATTTTCAGTCCGTGTCTCGCGCCGACGAAAAGGCGCATACGAGGGCCATGGTATTGGCGGCAGCAGCTGCAATGCCAGGCTCGATGCTGTCAGGCCTCGCTAAGACCTTCGATGGTCACCTCCTAAGCGAAGACAGCTCACCTCCCGATGTAAGCAGCGATAGCGTTAGCGGCGGTTCTGAAGACCCGTGTGGTTCTCCTAGCGACTCAGATGATGACGCCTCTGCACTACATGGGGAAGGAGTGGATGGAGAAGGTCGTCGTGATATCGATGGTCAGGGTATGTCCTTTAATTTAAAACAATATTAAGTTTATTCTAAATATATATCATTTATAGGTCCAGCTGTGAAACGACGGAGAATGGAGCCAAGTGATGACGTACTCCTACGCGTTCCTCTCGAAAGAGGATGGCGAAGAGAAACTCTTGTCACTGGAGTCAGCAGAACTGGAGGCGTTCGTGGCGAAGTGGCTTACTTTTCCCCGGATGGTCGTCGTTTCAAACAATACCCTGATGTTCTTAAGGTCCATTTTCATTATTATTTTATCTTAAAAATTACACCGGTCATCACGATTTTTGGGTCTGGCTTCTGCATATGAAATTTTCGTTTCTCCTTCGTTAAAAATAAAGGGAAAAATAATTTTTTATCAAAGTTTGCTTTTGTGAAACTAGAGTAATTTTTCGAATTTTTGGGAAAATTGTTATATATACAACTTTATTTTAAATTATATAGAGATTACGATTAGGATAGTTTTTGCGGAAATTCGGAGTTTTTAATTTAAGATTTGCGATAAACAATAACAAGAAATCAAGTTGTAAAATGAATATTTTTTGTATTTATTTTATGTTTGTATGGGCTGTTTTGAATTAAACAAAAGCAAACTTTAAAAACAAAAAATGGAAATTTAATTGTTTTACGGTGTCTAGAATCAGAATTCCAGCATTAGAACAGAAACAAAAAAAAAAAAAAATTTGTTGACCTGTGTTATTTATAAAAATCGTAACATTTTTGTTTTCTAAATTTTAGTATCTGGAAAAGAATGGAATTAAGGATTTGACACGAGACAACTTTAGCTTCAGTAGTAAAACACTTCTCGGTGAATTCCTTCAGCCGACATCTATGGGTGATGATTATTTACGACTCTCAGCTGATCAAGTTTCAAAACATTTGGAGGATTTACGTCTGACCAAAGCCCTGAGGAACGCGCGAGGTCCACCCCCAACTCCAGCCACAAGGTATGTTTGCTTAAACAGTACCTCTAGAAATTATTAGTAATTTCATATACCTACCTATACTCTCTAACAGTTTCAAGTTGCTCATATTGATAATAAATACATTTCTCAAAAGTTCTTTTTATTTCTTAAATAAATAGTTACATTCCTCAGGCTAAGAACTCTTGAATAACTGGACACGTTTTCAAATTGGATTAGAATAGAGGGACTTCCCACATAGCATACGAATCTTATTAATTTTTCATTTCCTAATTGAACTGAAGTAGTTGACTCTATATTGTTATAATTGGATATGCTTTGCCAGTCAATTTCAGACATGTTTAGATATTCAAAAGTTCATAACAACAATCAGGTTTCATATAATTTCATTTATAATGGTCTCTGTAACCGCTTTAAATGATATTAAGGTTGACTCATGTTCACCCTATTTTTATCAATTAAAATTTTGCATTTATACAAATTTGCTACAAATTAAAAAAAAAAATTAGCAAAATAAGGAGTAAATTTTAATTGATGAATTTAACAGCATCATAATTTTCCTGTTAGAACAATAAAAAAAAATTATTATTTTCATTAACGATTTAAATTTTTTCAGGCTGGAAGCTGCAAGATTGGCGCATGAGCTCAAGATACAACAACAGCTTGAGAAAGGCAAAGCGGCAATGGCAGCTAAAGAAGCCAGGAGGATTGCCAAGGAGGAAGCTGCTAGACAAAAGGAGCAAGTCAGGTGATTATACTACTATTATCTCTTTAAAATTCCAATAAATAATTAGATTAGAAAAGCAAAAAATGGTAAACAATTCTTTCTTTCTCTTAACTAATTCTTAAATAGAATAAATAATATTATTATTGATACTAAACAAAAACATTAAAAAAAAATCATTAAAACCAATTTACTAATAAGTAATACCTAAAAAATGGAAAAAAGACATCACTTGTACATGACCTCTTCCTTTTAAAAACGACTATAAATAGCAATTATTTTATACAAATATTTCTATTATTTAAAAAATTTAAATGACAGACTTGACTGCTAAATAAAAGATAATATTTGTATATATTTATAAATACAAAACTCGTTAGAGATCATCTTCAAGCTCAACGTATCAAAACGAATTAGATTTCTAAATTGTTTTTCTATCAATATGTTCAAAGTAAGAATAATTATTATATCTCTGAAAAATGTTTGTGAGTTTGAACATGGTCCTGTTTATGAAAATCGGGTCAATTTTAGAATTTAAGCTTAGAGAATTTTTAACACAATTAAATACACATTTTTTCGGTTTAATAGTAATTAATATAAATAAAATACAACCTTTCACCCCCCAAAAAAAGGATGGCGCATGAGCTCAAGTTGCAACAGCAGTTTGAGAAAAGCAAAGCGGCGATGGCAGCTCAAGAGGCCAGGAGAATTGCTAAGGAGGACGCTGCCCGGCAAAAGGAACAATTCAGGTAACGCCTCCACTTCTACTAATTCTAATAAATTTATTAGAATATTCTTCTTTTTTTTTTTTTTATTCTTTCAAATGAACCGAAAAATATGTGTATTTATGATTATTTAATTTGAATGTAAAATGCAAATATCAAATTTGTTGTTAAATTTATAAATAAAAATTGATATTTTAATTAGTGATAAAAGAGGAAGAAAGAGAAGTTAAAAATGTGTATGTATGAGATTTTTTTTTGTCGGCTAATGCTAATGATACAACTAACCATGATTTACAAGTATTAAAATAAAAATCTGGTGTGACTGTCGCACCAGATTTTTTGTGTCGACATATATTTAGTTTCCGCCGATATATTAGAATTCAAAAAATAAAATTTATAAATATGGGAAAATATTTACATTCTGTTACCATTTCTTCCATATTTTCTATGAAGTACAAGAGTAAAGTGGTCTTTAGAAGATTTTAATGGCAAAATGAGAATGTACATTTTAAAGGGCAGTCTAAAAAAATTGATTTTTGAATTTTAATCAAAATCCTTGGTGGCGAATTTTGAGAAAATCGAAAAAAACTGAAAAACTACATCAGTAAAGTACTAGTACTTTTTAGCCGATTTTGATTAAAAGCATATTTTCACGCCCTAGGTGGGTGTCTAATTTCAATATAAAATTTCAACCTTCTAGCTCAATTCCCTCATGCTTTAAATTGAACCCCGACACACAGACAGATTTTTAATTAGAACAAACCTTATTACCCAGACAGCTTGGAATATTGCTGCAATATTCCTATGTCCGCCTCTTTGTAACGTGCAGGATTATTGCGGCAATGTTGCTGCAGTATTCCCTGTAAGGTTTAATACCCAGAGAGCTTGGGATATTGCTCTGCAATATTGCAGCAATGTTGCTGCAATATTGTCATTATTGTGCAATTGCTCCAATATTCCAAGCTGTCTAGGTATTATCTAACCTTGCTCCATGGTCTTTGATCCTTATTAAATGGCAAGAAATAATTTACACAATTGCGCCATTCGACTTTTTGAGGAATTTTGTTGACACGCTTCAGCCCTGAGGATGGTCGTATATCTGACCGAAACGACGGGTTGAAGTGACTAATAATCGAAATAAACGTTGCTGCAATCGCTCTTTTCTTTATAATTTTCAGCATACCGTAATTCTACTCTACAATTTTAAACTAATAAAAAATCCGAATTTTAATAATTCAAAAACTAAAATTTATAAAAAATTTCTATTTTTTTCCCCAGATTGATGAAAGAACAAGAACGCTGCGAAAGACAGGAAGCCATCAGGCGAGAGCGAGAACAACGAAATCTACAGTTGATGGAGGTACCGGCTACTTGCCATCCATCTCTTTCTCTATCTTTTTTTCTATCTCTTTTTTCTATTTTATTTTCTCACACCAATCTCACTCTCTTGGTCACCTTTTCTTTCTTTAAAGTTTTTCTATTATTCTATTCTTTATCTGACGTGCGAGCGATCTTTTTGGGGTTAATTGCCATAACCAAGCAATCTGGTTGAAATTCAATTTAAAACAAATTTTAAAATTTTTATTTATCATTTAAAATACTCCGGGCTGCTTGGTTGTTTCTGCCCTAAATAGTAAGGCTCCTACACAGTCCCAAGGTAGAGTACCTTACTTATTCCACAATGCTTCGCTTTTTGAATGCCTTGCTTTTTTTAAATAAATATATATATATTTGTATATATCTATATTTATATATATATTTATAAATATTTTTTATATTTCTTTTTTCTCTAGTTTCATTTTTTCAATTCACACTATTACACTTCTTAATAAATAATTTTTTTTCTATTAATATTTTTTAATATTTTAATCTCTTATGGTTTTTGATTGATTGGTTGATGGAAATGGTGTTAATGCAACGCATTTAATTTCCCATCAGGGTCTCTCTCCCACTTAAAAAATTCTCTGCTTTTTTTATGCCTTTCTATTGCTTTTTTTTAAATTAATTAATTAACTCATTCGCTAACTGATTAAGACGCATCGAATGTCTGATATCAACGCCTCAGTGAGGAGAGAAAAAAAACGCCAGAAAGAGATATAGGGTCCAGCCAAAGAAACGCTTATTAACCAGCGATAAGCGCTTCAAGGCATCATCTCATCAGAGCATGTGCAACAATTTAGGCTCTCCCAGAAAATCAAGAGATCCAATTAGAGACCCTCTGATGCTTTTGTTGCTTAAATGGGAAAATAAAAAAAACAAACAATATTTTGCATGACCATAATGTTATTTACTTTAATGATTATTTGAATCAAGGGTAATTGATGTGTCGTGTAAAAATAAAATTATTTCAAATTTTTTGAAATAATTTTCGCACGACTGGAGCTGGAACCACCCTGCATCTTGGAACCCTCAAGGCGACCCAGATTAAGGGTTTCGTAAAAAGAGAAGAGTCCCCGTCCTCAGCCCTGCGGGTTCCCAAGTGTCTTGTCCTGTCCCTGGGAAAGTCAATATCGAATAAATAACAAACGTCGCCCCTCGTCCGTCCCTATTGATGATTCAGGGTCGCAAACGCCTCGCGTTCACGCTAGAGCAAAAATTGCACATCATTCGCGAGATCGAGGCTGGCAAAAGCAAGTCGGACGTGAGTCGTGCGTTAGGACTGGCCAGCTCGACAGTGGCAACAATATGGAAAAATCGCTCGGGCGTTTTGAATGCGTACGAGACGCATGCGGATGGAACCGCCGCCGAGACGGACACGGTAAGAACCATCCCCATTCCTTTATTCCTTGTGATAAAATACATCACTCTCTCACCTGTATCCTCCCGATACTCCAAAACCCGAGGAGAAATCCGACCACAGACTTTTAGTTCTCTTTCTCTCGCTCTCTTCTTTATTATTATTAGAATAAGCTTACATTTTAAAATTCCTTTTTTCCTCGATTATTAGGAAATGATAAATACAACTGCTGTCATCATCCTAGCCAATCCCTTAAAAATTAGAATACTGTACTGACTAAAACGTTGATGTAGGAATCACGCGCACAGACGGGATTATCTTACCACTCGTTGTAATCTCGATAGTAAAACCAGACTAATCCTATCCTGAAATAGACAGCACGTGTTGTCCTGCTTAATTTTGCTTGCATTCAGTGAAGAAGCAAATACCCCAAAGCATTTGACGACACATTTTTTAGAAATGGTAGAAAGCATCAATATTATTATTAAATTATAATGGGGTACGCTGTAGTTTTTTCGAAAGCATAGAATCAAATAATGGCGTTGATTATTTTAACCACCTTTCGATGCTATAACCATTTCTATCTTCAATTAATATTATTTTGTGCACTCTCTTTCTCTCTCTCTTTTTTTTCCTTTTGCACTAACTAGCTAAGCTTCGCAATGGAGGGTCAACCAAATCCATATCACTTAGTCTACTGGTATGTTGCCTGTCTTTGCTTGCTTTTCTTGCATGCATATTTTACAAAACACACTAAGAGACGGATCACTGACTAAAAACGGTCCAGACCAGGAGGATGATGATTTTGTTAGGAACATCGCCCAGCCCCTTCTTCTCCCCCCCCCCGAAACCCCCCAACCTCCCCCCTGAACCCCCCTCTCTAGTTGGATCTGGTCGCTGTTTTGCACTGCATGAAACGCCCGTTTGTCCTGGTTGTGTTGTCGGTGTGGTCCGTGGTGCCGATTCCTGGTTCGATGCCTGGTCTTCGTCAGGCCCGACGACGGCGTCACGAGGAACTCGAGAAACAACGCCAGGAGGATCAACTCAAACGGCAACAGGTACGTCTCTCTATCTCTTTCTCTTTCTATCTCTTTCTCTCTCTCTCTCTCTTCTAATATATATATCTCCTCACTCTCATATATATGTACATATATATATATAAATATGTAAATAACAACACATATATGTATATATGTATATGCACATTCATATTCACATTTTGTCAACGGGAAATTCGGAGGTAGGCTATCTTATTCAATTTTTTTTTCTTTTTTTTATGTTTCATTTTTGAATTTCCCTTGACAATAATTTTATTTTTTTATTTTCATCCTTTTTTTTCTCTCTTTATATTTATTTTTATTTGATTAATTTTTTTCCAATTTGAAGATTACTCCGCGTAATATTAACCTTTTTTCTTTCTGGTTGCAGGAGAGGGAGATCAAACGACAACAGGCTGTTCTACTCAAGGAACAGGTATGTCCCCCTGTCCTCCAAAAAGACCCTAAATTCGTGTACCATTAATCAATTACTTACTCTTGTTAGAAACTCTTGTAATTTTTATGTGATTTTTTTGATTTATTTGATCTATTACTACTAAAGTACATGTTTTTTATTTAAATTAATATAGTAGATTTTTGATATTATTCTAAAAAAAAAAATATATTTTAATAAAAATTAATAATTCGAAAATTTTTCAAATGTTTTAGTGTTATAAAAGTAAATCATGCAAATTATTTAGAAAATTCTTCTATTTCTTTTTGTGTATTTTATCAAAATGAAAGAAAAATTACTCAATTTTGATTAATATTTGCATGATTGCTGAACTTTTGATTCTTTTAGAAATTGAATCACATCCCCTGAGTCAAGTTTAAATGCTTATTTTGTACCCTGTCAAGGTACTACTTGACTCTGGGATTTAATTGTCTACTCATCTAGAGCCACAGCCCCTTTGGCTCTTGGTGAACTTCTTCTCTGTCTGTGTGTGAGTGTGGTGTGTGCGCGTGTGTGCTTCAAGCTCTAGCTAATAAAAAAAATTAAACACACACTCGCACACACCCATTCCTGACCACACTTCTAACTCGACCTGGACACTCAGACACTTACACAGCTCCTGTCCCCTCACAGATATACATGCAAGAACTGACCAAGCAACGAGAAATGCTCTACACTGTCGAACTGGTATGTCATGGCATGCCCTGACCATTTTCTCACTCGGGACTCCTAAATCTTCTCATTTCATATTAATTATAACTTTGCGTTTTATTAGCATGCCTTTATTTTTATTTTGTTTTTAGCTGCACGCAAATTTTTAATTTTATTTGAAGTAATAAATAATATTCTAGCTGAATTATAATACCTGTTAATAAATTTGCTTGAGAAATTTTTTTATTTTTTATCTAATACTGCATGAGATTTATTTAGTAATTTCTTCAGAGATCTTTAAAATTCAGAAAAAGTAATTTGCTAGTCTTGTAGTTATTGAGCTTAGTTTCTGTTTAAATGTTCTGACAATGACTGCTGATCTTGAGTTTTTTCTCAGGAACGAGAAAGACGTCGTCAACATATGGTGCTAGTAAAGGCATTAGAGGCGCGAAAGCGACTCGAAGAGCGCGAACGAAAACGTCAAGAAGCCAGAGCTGAAAAAATGGCTAGCAAAGAAAGACGCTTGGAACAGCGTAGAATTGAACTTGAATTGCTTAGGGAACTTCGCCGTCCCGTTGAGGACATGGAATTACAAGGTAAATAGTTTGTCCCCTAAAATATAAAATCCCAGAACATTCCTATTTGTAAAATAAAATAAATAAATAAAATTGTGGAGCTCACTGTCCCTTAACGCCCAAGTTGTCCCACCCATACGTTTTCTATATTCGATTATTTCATTATTATGGGAGTTTTAAATTATAGACCTGATTTCGTGTTTTAAGTACTGTGCACTAGCACTCAAATGAACTAACCCAGGAGGTTAGTTAGAACTACCAGTGCACAGTATTTGAAAACGACTGCACAATAAGTAGTCGAAACAGTATTTATATATATTTTTTAATAAATAATCATTACAAAATTAAACTCCCATAATAATAATATACAAAACACAAAAGCTTTAGTAAACACACTCGTGCCCTTGGGTAGCTCGCCTGCCTTCTATACTAAGGGTCGAGGGTTCGGATTTTATTTGGATACCAAATGGCTTAAATAAGAATGCCTGGAACATCAATTGATATATTTACAAATAAGGGTATCGTTTAAAGTCTTAAATGGCCTAAGTTGCCGAAAAGACTCGATTATTTCATTGTTTTGTTTTTGTTTTTTTTAATACAAAAATATTTAATTGAAATTTCTTTATCCAACCCTCGCAAATTTACCAACACTTTTTATAAAAATAATGAAATAATCGTGGGAGAATTAACTTTAAATCTTACTGTATTTCCCCTTCCCCCAATTATTTTACTACACTTAATTATTTTATAAGCTACGCATCTATCAGAAACTTTTAACTGTCTTTTAACATTTAAAAAATCACCCACCTGAAAATTGTCAATAGCGTGTTGTATTGAACATATCCGAGCCGATCCTGGGTCTCGATTTTTTTAAAAGAATTCAATATATGCTCTTTTTTCTTACTATTAATAATATTGTATTTTTTTAGATCACAAACCGCTCCCTGCCATTCATCGAGTACCTGGACTTCGGCTCTCAGGACAAGCATTTGCAGATACGCTTATGGTTTTTGAGTTTTTACATAACTTTGGCGAAACTCTTGGTTTTGGTAAGTTTACTTTCTTCCATATAAAAAACTAAAAACTAACCATTTTTTCAAAATAGAGTGAACTTTTATATTTATTGGTTTATGTTATGTTTTTGCTAATAAAATTCTTATTTGTCCCCAAGTGTTAGGATCTTCATGCTAAATTAAAATTTTTTTTTGAGGTAATTATTGAATTATTATAATGAAAATTTATAATTATTATTTTGTACAAATGAAATGAACGAAATACCCTTTACTCTGAAGATGGCCTACACGGGATCAATACGTCAGTCTGGTATGGCTATAATTAAATACGTTTGGCTGCTAAAAGTCTTGGAGTTTTTTTTTTTTTTTTTATCTCGACCTCAATTATTTGGTCGATGTTATGCATAAAAGAACCAAGCGGCATTATTATCGAAATTGAGATAAGACCTCCATCTTGTAGGGAAAAAAAGACCTGCCACTTTATTTAAATCATAACATTATTACTCTGTGCACTTTTTTGAATAAAATAAGAAAAAAAGTCATTGCCATTGGTTTTGTTTACAATTGTGCAAATGAAGTTTAGGATTTTATAGGTGCAATTTGTTAAAGATATTTAATAAAAAAAGCATATAAATTTGTCTTTATTATTCATCTAACACTTAATTTTTGTTTGGTTTTAGATATGGAAAGCTTGCCCAGTATGGCAAGTCTGCAGTCAGCTCTACTCTGCGATGAGGAAGCAGAAGAGGAACTTCTTTCCGTGATGACCCACCTTTTAGTGTGCGCCATTGAGGATCCTGGTATTCCTAATCCGGCGAGACATACTACTATCCTTGGGCAGAGTCTCAAACAGGCGGACATTACACATACAAATCTCTCAGAGATTCTCAGGATCTATCTATACGCGAACGCCACAGGAGAAATTAAGACTCTAACAGGTGAGCTGATTGAACTTTATATTAAAATCACATATAATTTACACAGAGTTGGGCAGTATCCAGATACAAGTATCTAAAGTACGTATTTAAGATACTTTTGCATCTAAGATACACAAGATCCAAGTATCTTGTATTTAGATAATTGGTTTTAAAAAGGTATTTAGTTTTTTGTATTTAGATACTTAAAAATTGAGTATCTTCGGCTTCAAAAAAGATACTTTCATTTTATCATATTTGAATTTGGCGTCTATCTATTAGACTCTATTATTTTGTGTTTTACGTTTGCTTTTTTTTCCGTTTCTGAATCAATTCCTTGAGAGGTATCCATCTCCCTGCTTTATTTATTTTGACTTTGGCCTATAAAACTGTTTTTAACTTATAACATTTTTGAAAAGATTTTAGGTTTTGTATGTCAAAACAAAAAACAAATATTTTCCGAAAAATATCTAAAAAAGTACCTTTTGTGAGTCGAGATAGCCAAAAATTTACTGTATCTTGTATTTATAATAGATATACAAAATGTATCTTGCATTTAGATATATACTTTTTTTTAGTATCTTGCCCAACTCTGAATATACAACAAAATATATATATTAATTGCAATACAACTTTTATTGTTAATTTATAGGTATCCATTTCGAGCGCGATCGGGATAAAAAACCTGAACAAAGTTCAAGAAATGCGGCATTTTTCGAACATCTTCGGGAAAATTCCACTTTCCAATTATCCGAATTACTAGCAGAGAAACCATTCCTCGCTCTAAACCCCACGCATAAAGCCTCCATGCTCGCCTTCCTCTGCAACGAGCTCCTCCAGAATAAAGCCGTCTTACGACAGATGGATGCTTCCCTTGAGAATTGCGCTCAACTTCGCAAGGACCGCTGGCTCCTCGACACTAAAATTAGGAAGTGAGTAAATTATTTATTCCATAACTTATTTTTCATCACTATAAAAATTTTAAATTTAAATATATATATATTTTTTTTTTTTTTTTTAGATTGAAGATGCTGCACTCGCGTAAAGCCCGTCAGCCAAGCACTGCCTCGTCGACGCCAGTTAAATGTCCTCATGCTCCAGGAGAAGAGTCCCCTGCTTCTTCTCTTTCCATAACAGCAATTCCAGGGACTGCGTCCACTCCGCCGACAACGACGGTCCCTATTACAACAAATGCAACCACACAACCAGCACCTACAACGAATTCCAAACCAAAAGACGAAGAAGTAGCAGATGAGGATGCCGACGAAGAGCCTGAACCCGAACCTGAAGTCGAGGAGAGTGGCAATGAGAGTGAAGGCACTCAGCCTGAGGAGGTAAAAATAACAAAGCATTTATTTGAATTTTTTTAACTATTTCAAAGAAAATAAAATAAAAAGTAGGAAAGAATCATGGGCGTAACTAGAGAATTTAGCTAGAAGGGGGGGGGGGGGGGGGGACAGCTATCCTCCGAGGGGCTGGGCCCCCCGGCACCCCCTAGTTACGCCCATGGAAAGAATTTAGAGTAGTAAATTCAAAGGGGCGCTCTCACTGTGGATTTTCTTCACATTAAACATTTTAATAGTAAATAAACATTTTATTTGGTGTCTGATCGTTATGAGACATATTTCTTTCGATTTGAAATGAAAAATAGATGTGAATCGATGTGTCAAATGACCATATAATCGTAAAAAAAGTCACGTGGTTCAAGACAGGATTTACCCCCTCCTAATAATGAGGCAGTATAAGAAGATAGTTTAAGAAGTCTAATGAAGTAAAGCAATTACCAAAGTATTGTATATATTTTTAAAAAAATTACTACAGAAAATATATTATAACATGATTATGATTCATGATTAGTAATAGTCAACTAATCTACTGTTTATTTGGAGGAGGTATATAGCTGAGTGTTGATAATCAAATAGTTAGAATGAATGATCAGGCAGCTAGTTATATTATTAATAAATTGAAATATAACTAGCTGCCTACTCATTCAATCTACCTATTTGATAATCTACTGTTAAAATTAGTAATACTAGGGAAAAAATACAAGAAAATACTTTTCTTTTTTAAAATACAATATAAATGCAAAATTTCTTTCGCAAATTATTTATAAATGTTATTAATTTCTTTCAGGAGGAAGATAAAAATCTCTCAGCCGAAGAAATTTCACGAAAATTGGAACGTTTGTCAAGACAAGCAGAAAATACAATGCTCTCTCTTTCTCACTCATCCCACCAATTACGAGCCACCTGCCTCGGTCAGGATAGGTTTCTTCGGCGTTATTGGACATTACCGCGAGCTGGGGCTGTCCTTGTCGAGGCTATCGAATCCGCGGACCCAGATCTATTTCGAAAGGGGGACCAACTACCGGCAGATACACCCGATCCTCCTGTCATCAAGTCTGAAGGTAATTTATTAATATTTATTTTCTCTTCGTTCTCTCATTGAATCTTTAGTCCGAAACCCCTGAGACATTTTAAAGTATTTTTTTATGCGGTTTCTTTTAAAATGATTTAAATTCGTGAGCATTTTACATAATATAATGCGTTTTTTTGAATTACTATTAATTAAAAAATATTTTTTTTATATTTATAGAAAATACAAAAAAAAAACTCTATTATGAAAATTGTAATTTTTTTTTTAATTGTAAAAATCATTAATATCCAAACCATAATAATTAAATAAAGTGGTGACCAAGACAAAAATAAATTTCATTAATTAATTAAAAATTAACGGCCAAATAGTCAAGCACTCTTGTAAAAGATGGCAGGCTAATCTAACAGCCGCATATCAGATCACTTATAAGCCTGTAATTATATATTTTTATGCTGTCATAAATGATATATAATATATAATAACATTTATAAACTATTCATTATTAAAAGATCAACGACAATCAAACAAATACATGAGATTGAATATAATCCTACCATCCTGCCATTTGTTGGCAAATTTTCGTAATAGTTGAGTTTTTTGACTAAATTTTTAAGACCCCTAACGCCATCATATCGGCAAAATCATGCGAACAGCTTGCCTCTTGAAGCGCATTAATAAATTTTATTTATTTTAGAACCAACACCAATGGACGTTGATGAAAACAAAAACAATAATAAAGAAAGTGAAAATAAGACAGAAATTAAAGAGGAGAAGACAGATAAAGAAAAGGTAGCTAACTGCACACAAGAAGCACCAAATAGTCCGCTTCCTGGTCAAATTAATGGAAGATCGAGTCCTGCCCCTGCTGCAGAAGCCACGGCACCTCCTGCGCCTAGCAAAGCCGAGGTACCTACAGAAGCTGCGGAAATCAAGATGGAAGTCGATAAGGAAGATATCATTAAGGTAAAATGAATTCTTAAGAAAATTTTTATTTATTTATTTAAAACAAAATAAAAGTTAGATTTATTAACACACTTTTTAATTTTTTTAGAAAGAAAAAACTGATTTAATAGAGACACCAATAAAATTTGAAAACTCTTTAACAATAAGTCAAATTCCTCCAGAAAAAATGGAAAAGATTCCTAAAGAAGAACCTCTCTCTAAAGATATAAATGATCTTTCCGCTGTTAAAGTTGAAATTAAGAGTGATCTCTTTGTAACTGGACTAAAAACTTCTTCGGGATCAACACTTCTAAATTCGGAATCTGATGATACAGGGAAAAACGATCCTAAATTAGCTGCTCTTCTTGGATATGCCTCCGTATTTAATAACGGAAAGGAGCTGAATGGCGGATTTCCTCTTGGCTCAATGTCTGGGGTTTCAGCAGTGATGGCAGCTGCAGGACTTAGTGAGAAAAATTGGTTTAGCATAGTTCCTCGAGAGCCCTGTGACTCTACTTCCTTGACAAATGGATCCATAAGGTAAGCTTTGATATTTTTCATTAATTTAATTCAAGTATTTAATTGGAAACTCACCAGGATTGTGGTAAATAATGTTTTAAGAATAGGTCAAATCAGCCCTATGTATTTGAGTGTAAAAAGGCAAAAATATATTTAGATGTTTATATTACTTCCTCTTATCTATATATATGTTAATATATATAATTAACAGTTATAGTGAGAAAGTATTGGATTCATATCAAAAATTAGATGTCGAGATTTTAATGGATATATACGTTTTGATGTTCCCTGAGTCCAAAAAGTGGTTTTCGCGACATGGTCTGTCTGTATGTTTATGTGTCTGTCAGGGTTCAATTGTATGCATTAAGGAATTGAGCTAGGAGGTTGAAATTCTATTATTATTAATTTAGGCGTGTGGCGTGAAAATAAGCTTTTGATCAAAATCGGCCAAAAGGTACTAGACCTTTACTGATGTAGTTTTTCAGTTTTTTTTTTCGATTTTCTCAAAATTCGCTCCAACAATTTTGATTAAAATTAAAAAATCAATTATTTTTTAGATGCTCTTTAAAATGTATATTCCCATTCTTCCAATGAAATCTTCTGAAGACCACTTTACTCTTGTACTCCATAACAAAATATAAATATTTTTCTGTTTATAAATTTTGCATCTTGAATTCCAATGTACCTTACTGTCGGAAACTAAATATATCTCAACATAAAAAATATGGTGCGACCAGTCACACTAGATTTTTTCGTTTTGATATCAACTTTCATTAATCTCTCTTATCTCTTTTTTTTTAGGTCTGGAGAGTGTTTAGGTTCTGAATTAAGAATTCCAGTATTTCCCCCACCGTCAAGGTTATCCTCACCTTCACCTGCTGGAAGTCAGTGTGAATCGCCAGCCCCTCTTGTCATGACTGCCGAAGAAATGGCTCAATTAGAGATAATGAAACAGCGAACTGGTCCTCCACCACCCGCTGTTGCCAAACCCATTCCGGTGGAATTACGAAAGGGATGGTGGCGAATTACTAAACAAGAGCAACTAGAATTAACGCTTGAAGCTCTTCATTCACGAGGAGCCCGAGAACGCGAATTCAAACGCATACTCACCAAGTACCTGGACCACGCCCTTGAATCATGTGGAAAAGTAAGTTATGGATAAAACTTTTATCCTGTATATTAAATATATAGAGAGAGAAAGTATTGTGATTATGTCAAAAATTCGATGTCGAGATTTATGATGATATATGTTTTGAGGTCCCCATGAATCCAAAAAAGTAGGTCCCGCAAATTTGTCTGTCTGTCCGTATGTGTGTCTGTGTGGACATTTTTAAGCATGAGAAAATGAGCTACGAGGTTGAAATTTTATATTTAAGTTAGCCCCCCTTTCGAAGTCGTGAAAATAAGCTCGGCCAAAAAGTACTAGTACTTTACTGATGTACTTTTTCAGTTGTTTGTGATTTTCTCAAAATTCGCTCCAATGATTTTGTTTCTTTTGAAGCACACTTTACTTACTCTTGTACTTAGTTACTGAATATATATCTTTTTCAATTAAAATTCATATAAATCAATTGTTTTTTAGATAGTAAAATTTTACGTGAAAAATGTAGATTTCGATTCCAAAGGGGTGGCCCCCTTTCCAACTTTTTACACATTTTTAAAAAATTCTTTCCAAGTCTTATGAAATTTTGTATTTATTTAGGATTCTCTATTGTGTATAACATTGGCGTAGCCAGAAATTTTTGATGGTAGGGGGATCAAGAAATTTTTTTCAAAAATTTAAGATTATTTTAGGGTATTTATAAATCATTTTGGTTTTTTTTTTTTAGTTAGAGTAAATTATTATATTTTACTTTTTCTTACCCTATATGAAATATAATTTGTATTAAATATCTAGTCATGGCTTGGGTCTCATCGGGGGGGGGGGGGGGGTTTGACCCCCATGGGAATTTTGAATCAATTGACTTTTTTACTTATAAATTACAGGTGGTCAAGTTAACTAAGGTGCTATGGGAAACTAGATATATCTCGACACAAAAAATCTGGTGTGACAAGCACTGCTCTGAGCCAATCACACCAGATTTTTTTTCAGAAAGTTAAATTTTACCTAATATAAATAAACATCTATTTGTAGCAATCATGCATTTCGACGGGCGATAAGGCTGCTGCTACGGAAATGGCACCTGCAAGCGAAGTCCCTGAACCCGATCCCTCTATTAAATCAGCAGAGGATGCTTGCGCCGCTGATCCTCCCGCTCCCCCCATCGACGTCTGTGATTATTGGCTACCTGATGTTGCCTTGCGAGTTGACATGCTCTTGCTCGAACAAGTTGAGGCTCTTGAGGATAAAGTGGCCAATGCAAGTATGCAAGTCAAGGTATGCACCATATTTTCTTCGTATTCTATAAAAATCTAATTGAAATATTAATAAGCATATATATTTACAGGGTTGGAAGGTGCCTCCTCGAGCTAGTAGCGATGATAATCCTGGATTTCGAGCAGCTTGCGATCATCGAGCAGAACGCGACCATTGTCTTAATCCTGTGGAAATTGCCAAAGATCGATTGCTCTCACTTGAGGCTGCCATCGAACGACGGTATCTCAAGCCCCCTCTAGGAATCAGGTAATAATAACTTATTTGTTATTTCTAGAAAAAGGAACTTTTTTTAAGTGTCTTTTGAATATAATACTACTTTCCGTGACTGGAATAATTTTGATCCAGTATTTTCCCCCCAACTTCAATCTTTCCTTACTCTATCTTACTCTTATATGTAATAGGACTTGTAAATCTTATACAATCATTTTTAACGACTAAAAGCAAGAGGGAAATATGAATTAAATAGTACATTTTAAGGAGAATCCAGCAATGCAACCGAAATATTCGAAATAAAATTCATTTGATCATTCATTCATTTATATCTTTATATAGACGGTCTATAGATACACTATATACCCTAGTATAGAAGTTGAATAAATGTTTATTTTTATTCAACTCCTAATCCAACAAACTAATAATAATAATAATATATATATATATAAGGTAACGCGGGGGAAGACGCAAGTTTGTCGATAGTACTTTTATGCGTCGATATATGGAAATACTGAGCCATTTGTTTGAAGAGGTCTGGTCTGACTTTCGGTGGGGCTTGTGAATTTATCCGAATTAATCATCTTTATTCGACGTTTTTTTTTAATCTCGTGAGAATTTACAGAGACGAGTTCAACTTTATAATATTCCGTTCCCAAGGAAGGTTTATAAACGAACTTGTTATTTTAAATAAGATATTAGGAATATAAGTGAGTTATGCATTATGTTAGACATATGATGCAAGTTGAAGCGGCCATCATCCTGTAGCAATAAGGAAATAAGCGTCTGTGGCATTCTCCCCCTATACTTGGGGGAAGACGCCTCTTGGTTAAGAAACAAATGGGATGAACTATTAAAAATCAAAAAATTCAGAGTTACCCATGATTTCACTTCAAACCGATTTGGTCTTGCAGCACCGGTGATCTTAGTCTGCAAGGAATGGCAGCAGCCGCAGCGAATGAATCGGCGGCGATGGCCAACAATACCGGAAATGGATCAGGATCAGGCAACTCGGGTAGCAGTTCAACGAGCAACGGTACATCATCGGGCACGAACGGCTCAACAAGTTCCTCTTTAAGCTTGGAGGATTCAATTCCAAAAGGCTTGGTGGTGTGGCGAGACGCAGTATCCAGGGCAGCCACATCGGCACAGCTCGCGATGGCTCTCTACATGCTGGAAGCCAGCATCGCCTGGGATAAGAGCATCATGAAAGCAGTGAGTCGTCGGGCATGGACCCGCGCCCGCTCCTCCACGCTTGTTGCATCCGCTGCCGCTGCCTGCCTCACTAGCGTGGGTATCCAAGCCACCCCTGAGGCGCCCCTTTTTCTTCTGCCGACTTCCTTTTTTACTTATCCAATTAAAATAGTCATAATGAGGCCTAATTCGTGAACACGGCATTTTCGTCAATTCGGCGTAAAATATATATATAAAACTAAAACGCTTTTATTTTAAAATATTCTCTATATAATTTAATTGACATACAATTCTCCACCAGTTTTAGGATTTATCATTTTGTGAATTCAAATTTTACAGAGGGTTTTTTAATAAGGGTCTTATAATAGAATTCAGCACATGTTGAATGGGATCACATTGCATTGCGAAATTCGCCTGCCATGTATTCTTATACTAGCTGGGAATGATTTTGCATCACGGCCAGAACATACATATTTCCTATGAATAAACGTTTACCGAATAGATCAATCCTTTCTCTAAAATTCTCTTCAGTTGATCAATACGAATATATATATACCTAGTATATATATATTTCAGTGAGGTCCGTTCCATTCACCTGGCGTTACTTCATAACTAATCATAATTATTATTGGTTCTATTTTGTGATTATTCAAAATATGATCAAATTTTTTATCCACCAATAAGAATTGAGGATAAATCAGCTGGGGTTGAAGCCTGGTCGGCCAAATGCTCATTTCCCCACATACGCGATATATATAATAATCTTAAATATTATGTATAATTTCTTATTTATTTTGCAATCTGTTCGTTCAGATGGTGAAGAGGGAGGGGAAGGAGTTACCGAGTTTGTTTACTCGTATGCTTCCCAGTCTATTTTTTTTACTACATAGGCTTGAGATCTCTTAAACAAAAATGAGCGAATTAGAAAAACGTGAGATGAAATTAAATGAAAATCAATTTCTCACCGAAACCTGGGATTAACCGGCCGAATAGGTATCCAGCCAGGGTATCGGTCCCCCTACCAGGCGGGTCAAGATTACTGTAATTTCCAGACGAACTTCAAGTCACATGGGTGGAGGTAGCATTACCCTCACATCTTAATTATCTGACATCATAATATTAGAATTTGACTATTATTATTCCAACTAAATACTCTTAAAATAAAAGCGTTTTTATTATTATTTTAATATAATTGCAACACTAGCAACAAATATTTTTCTTTCATAAATAACCTTTCGACCATAAAAATTTTATCTTCTAATTTGGAGATTTGTTACAATTACAATAATTTTTGCAAAATTTTTCAAATATTTTTGAAACTTCTGGTATGAATATTTTATTCAATTCCTTGATTGTTTTCAAATGATCCATTCTCTTGATTCCCAAATTATATTCTCTTCTTTTCTCTTTTATATTAATTTAATCCGCAGAAGAAAGGCGGCGACCAAAAAGGCCTAACATTTTAACATGCACAAACTGAAGCAATTAATGTTAATTTTTGGTGGAAGTCTCTTTTAAAAATAATTTAATTCTAGTCTGGTAGGCGTTTTTCTTATTAACTATCTCTCACTGAATAGCTAGCAATTAATTAAAATCCGTTCGGTTTGAAACGGATCTATTTTTTTGTAGACAGCTCAGAGCGATTCGCATGTCATACAAAATTCGAAGTGCCTGGCTGACTTGGAATCCGCGGCCGATTGTTTCGCATGTTTCATTTTGCTGCGTTATTTGTTTTACATTTCGGCTTTTCATATTTTCATTGCTTGAATTAATAGCTATTAAAATACTTCTTTTAATATTATATACGAAAATTTTCTATGTTTTAGAGAGGTGTTTATTTTATTATATTGTGATTGATATAATGGGAATTTTCAATTTTATTTTTAAATTTCAATTAATTTATTAATTTTTAAAAATGACCTAGAGCAGCGTTTCCCAAACTTTTTTGACCGCGGACCAGTACGAGGTTTTAAAATAAGCAAAATGGCCTCGGGCCATGGTGTAGTGGGTAGCGTGCTGGCCTTTTATACAAGGGTCGCGGGTTCGCATCCCGCCTCTCGCGACAATTTATTTCAATTGGATTGGCAAAATAGATAGACGGGGTCTAAATGGCCTTCGCTGGCGAAAAATACCTAAAATGAAATAAAAACAAAAAATTATTTTTTACTAAAAATCAAGTTATTTGTTTGTTTTAAGCTATATCAAAGAGTAAAAATACACACTTTGCCACTATTCCTAGTGTTTAACTGATGTAAAAAAAAATAATACAAATTTTTGAATTGTAGTATAATAATTAAATCAATTATTTAGCCATTTTGTTACATGTAAGTGAAGAAAAATTTTTTTTTGTTTTGCATACACATTTCTATTGGGAGCCATTATGGTCATTTTTGAAAATTAATAAATAAGAAATAAAATGTATCAAATTGATTATTTCCTTTTATTAAGTTTCATTGTTATGATTTGGAACGATTCTTATGTGTTTGTATTTATTATAATATTTAGAGATTTTATTTAATCAAAAGTGAGCATACTCTAGTTTAATACTAGTTGTTGTCTTTATTTATTTATTTCTTTGAAGAACGAAAACTATATCAGACTTTGTATTTTCAAAATTTCTGGTTCTTTCACTAGAAGAAATTTTATAAAAATACAAGGATTCCTATTAAGTGTTTTGCTGCTCTCGCAGAATTGCCAGTTCTGCCACAGCGGCGACAACGAAGACAAACTGCTGCTCTGCGATGGCTGCGATAAGGGTTACCACACATACTGCTTTCGGCCCAAGATGGATAACATTCCTGACGGCGATTGGTCAGTTGCATGCTTATTATATGAATTTACTTAATACTCACAGCTCTTCTTTTATTCAGGTATTGTTTTGAGTGTATGAACAAAGCGACAGGTGAACGGAATTGTATTGTGTGCGGAAAAAGGCTCGGAAAGAACCTCCTCCTCTGCGAAGGGTGTCCCAAGGCCTACCACACAGACTGCATCCAACCTCCTCTGAATAAGGTAAATAATTTTATATTCTAAATCCATCCGTTTCGTTACTGTTATGATGCTGTCCAGGTTCCTCGAGGGAAATGGTACTGCCCCAACTGCCATTCGAAAGCGCCGAAGAAGAGAGGGAGCACTCGGCGAGCTGCCAACCATAGTAGCTCCAAGCTCAAGGAAAGTGAGAGTAGCGACCACGTCACCTCCAGGTAAGCTTCAGGATCTTGTTCGGAGGTGTCCGGACTAGAGCCCTTCAACTTCTCACGGGTGAGGGACATTCCTCGATAAGTGACTTGAAGGAGTTCGTTGTGCCCAGCCCCCCGGGGACTCCGGCCGGCCCGGACGACGCTTCGAATGGACCCAGCTGCTCCCAGCTAACGCCTCCTACGCCGCCAACCAGAAAAGAGAGGGTGTCAGCAGCCAGCTTGGCAACCTCGGCACCAATCAACTCACCGGGTTGGCAGGCCCTCAGTAAGAAGCAACAACGCGAGTTGGCAGGCTGTAGGACCATCCTCGACGAGCTCGAAGGACACGACGAGGCCTGGCCTTTCCTCGTACCAGTCAACACCAAGCAGTTCCCCACCTACAAGAAGATCATCCGAAGCCCGATGGACCTGAGCACGATCCGTAAACGACTTCTCGACGGCCAGTTAGTATATTTCTTAATCTTTCAATTTATAAAAAAAAAAATCTAGTGCGACTGTCACCCAGCACACAACTTTCATAAGAATTGGAAAAAAAAAAAAATTTTAATGTGTAAAAAGTTCCAAAAGGGAATAATTCTTTTGAATTAACGTGCAAATCCCCATAGGGATGTAACATTGGCTCTATGGAAGTAAGAGCCGGAAAATGAATTTGAAAAATCTGAAATACTCCCACCAGTAAAGTGGATTTCAAACAATTTTCACGAAAAAATTTATTGATATACTTTTTAAAGACCATCTAAAGAATAGCTGATTTATGAATTTTAATCAAAATCGGGAAACATTTATATTCCGGTACCATGGCAACCATTTCTCCTCATTTTTCCTATGAAGCACAAGAGTAAAGTGGTCTTCATAAGATTTTAAGGACAAAATGAGAATATACATTTTAAAAAGCATCTAAAAAATAATTGAATTTTGAATTTTAATCTAAATTGTTGGAGCGATTTTTGGGAAAGTCGAAAAAAACTAAAAAAAAGTACATCAGTAAAGTACTAATACTTTTTGGCCGGTTTTGTTCACGTCTCAGGGGGGGGGGGGATGCCGAACTTAAACTATACATATAAAATTATACTATATAAAATATATAAAATTATACTATAAAATTTCAACCTCGTAGCTCATTTCCTTCATGCTAAAAAATGTCCACACAGACAGACATACCAATTTGCGGGACTCACTTTTTTTGGACGCAGGGGAACTCAAAACGTGTATATCCATCAAAATCGACATCGAATTTTTGTCATGATCGCGATACTTTCTCTCTCTCTATATATATTATAAATATATATACAAGAGAAAGTAAAACCTTGGATCATATTTTTAGATACAAGAGTCGCGAGGACTTCTTTGTGGATGTACGACAGATCTTCATCAACTGCGAGACGTTCAACGAAGACGACTCGCCAGTGGGAAAGGCTGGACACAACATGCGCTCATTCTTCGAGAATCGCTGGTTCGAGTTGTTCGGCACACATCCGCCCACCGCCACGTGAATCGTCAACTGTAAACTAGCAACTAGTCGCCCTTCCTCCATTCTCTCTAATCTATATATTCAAATGACAAAAAAATAAACTTGTAATCTATGTTCCTTTTGCTCCAGAAAAAAACAAACAAACGTGCACTCGTCTTCTTCTTCTGTATTTATTAGGATATTTTTTAATACTTTTTTTTTTTTATTGATTTTTTATGAAAAACCCGAATTGGGCTCAACATTCTTTTATAGTATTTAAAACAAAAATGTTTTTTGGCGGCGGAAATTTTCCTCCCCTCTATTGAACAAAAAAAAAGGGCTGTTTACTTAATTAGAATAAACAACGCATAAATTTACAAAAAAAAATAAATAAAAAAAAATAAAAAATAAATATTCTCTACTCTATTTAATTTATTTATTAGATTAAAAAAAAAAAACTCATTCTCTTTGAATAATGATTTTTTATAATAATATATTTGTACATATATATAATTAAAAAAATAAAAAAAAAGAGTAGAAAAAAAAAAATAAAATGTACATTTAAACAACTTAAAAAAAAACGAATGTTTTTTGTAAAATTAATAAATGTTTGAACTTAAAATATAAAAACAAATGTATTATAGTTTTTATTTTGTTGAAAAAAAATAACAATTTCCTTAAAAACTGAATATTAATAAATGTATTCTAATTTATTTAAAAAAATCAAGTGGGTATATTTAAAAAAAATCCTTGTCCTATTTTGAACTCTATAAATTTATAATATATATATTTTTTTTTTGTGCTTTCAGGCGTTTTTGTGTTCTGTCTTGATAATAAAAGATCTGGCTGCTTATTTTTTAATATTTCTCAAGATTAAGAAATATTAAATTATAATCTCTTAACAACTCCGACAGGTCTATTCTCTCTAAACAGACGTTAAAATTTAGCATCACAAATTGGGTGTTAAAAAGTAAAGTAATAACATCAGCGTTAAAAATGCTTTTCTCTAAAACAAGTTTTAACAGCGACGTTAACATTTTACTTTTAAGCACCAGGTGTTTATGATCCATCAGAAGAAAACTGTGTTCTGTTTGTTCGTGTTTTTACACCTCTCAATAACCTCTAGCACATGCCTATCTGACACACCAGCGTTAAAAAATTCCATTCTTTAAACCAAACAGCGACGTTAACATGTTGCTTTTATCTCAAAGCTGTCAAAATCATGACCCTACTTTTTGGTTTAAGGCGCCATTTTTATTCATTAAATATGGCGTTAAAATATTAAAGACATGACATTTTAACACTTTTGACTAAATGTTAGCGCTTTCGCGTTAAAGTTTTTGCTTACAGAATAGCAATTTGTATCGATGGCAAAAATGGCTTGTGGTTTGAAGCCAACACTTTTGTAAATAAATAAATAGCAATTTGAGACAAGGAGGTGTCAAAATGAATTAACGCTGATTTCAGATGTTAAAAGTTAACGTTTTTGCTTAGGGAATAGACCTGAAAACCCCTTTTTTATAAAATGGGTATTTTGTATAGTAGATCTTTATTGTTAAACTAATTGTTGTTCTTTTTTTAATTTTTAGGAGTATTATTTGGAAACAGTATTAAAAATAAATTTAAACCCGCCCAGTGATATGCACCGAAATGAAACAAAAAAAAAAAAAAAAATTCTATTTCTCTCCGTCTGAGTGAGCTTAAACGACGAAATTTATTTAGTGACTACTTTATGCAAATTTTTATATTTTTAGTGAAGACAGAAGATATATCAAAATATAACATAAATGACATATCACCTTCACTGGATATTTCTCACACTTTGATTCTTTGTTTAAAAATGGTGAAATTTTATTAAAAAATAGTTTCTTAACTTAAATATCTCATAAGGTGAATATCAAACAAATACTTCACTTCGCATTCCTCCGATTCATCTCAATATATAGGCCTATCTTTATATATATGTCTTCTTTACATATAATTGAACTTCGTTTTGTTTAGGCGCATCTCACTGGGCGTTGATATTATGGACTTTATTTTTCTATAAGCAGCTCAGATTATGATATAAATTAATTTTCTAGTCATTTTTTTATAAACATGAAGAGAGAGTCCTCGAATATTTTTGAGACATTTTGCTCAATGAATTCCTTAAATAAAACAAAAAACTTATTCTTTTCTCTCTTAATCTAATAAAATCCTATAAGAGAGAAGAGAAAATTGTGCCTCATTTTCAAGTTTGAACATATTCAAAATTCCAAAAAAAAAAAAAAAAAAAAATACAAGTCTTTTATATATAAAGTGAAATATATAATAATTATAATAAATGGGCATTTATGCTAAGATGCTAGATGTAAATATTTATTTTGGGTGTTTTAAAATGTAAATATCTGTATTAGAGACTATAAAATTAGTTAGTTATTCTCTTTCTCTCAAATGGATAGACAAAAATGAATAACAAAAAAATCTAAGAGATTTTGGAGTTGTAGAATAAGTGTACAATTTTGTTTCTTGTAAAAGATTTAATAATATATTTACTTAATTAATTAATTTTATTTATTGATGAAATTCCCTTAGAATTAATTCCATCATTCTTGTTTGTCGATCATAAAGTGATCACTTCGAACAAAGTGTTTCTATGGCTGCAAGTGTTGGTGTTGTGAAAATAATTGTGTAGTGAATTTCAAAAAAAAAAGATATATATATATATATATATATATATATTGTGAAAAAATATTTTTACCTCTTTAGTATATTAGTGTTATCTACTTCCAGTTCAGACTTCTTTTTTTTTAAACCTTTTCGTCTACTGAGGCCATTTAGGGATATGACTTTGTTAGATAAATCCTATTATACCAGTGACTACCAGGGGACATTTTTCATGCTGATTGCTCGGGGTCGCCAAATCCTGAGTTTTCGCCGTGCATCGCTTAACTGCAACGATTGTGGTGACTTATATACTTCTCCGTTGCCAGGCATAAGGGTGAGTTTAATCATATTTTTATAATAAATAAGCAGGTTAAACGCAGTTGTTAGTAATTGTAAAAAATATTTTATATCTAACAATTTTTTTATGAGTATTTTATATTGATCTATGATAACCATTTCCTAATTAGAATCTCATTTATATATATATATATATATATATATACATATTATCGCTATGGGACTTTTTTTCTCTGATTTATTAATTCTATGATAAAATTGAATTAAAAATACCCACCAACACTGGATTATTATCAAGCTGAGAGGTTCCAGATAAACTTACACTCCGTGACAGCAAGGAAACGCCTAAATCAAAATATCATTTTTCAAATAATTGACAATTCGAATCCTTATTTGCGAAGGACTTTTTTGTTCTATCATTAATATTGACCTAATGTGTACTTGCGTTTGGCATGGGAATAATATCTGCAGATTTTGATGGTATAAAGAATTAGTTAAGTCTTCTAGATTTTGAGGGATTATCAAATATGATTATTAAAAGCAGGACTGGAATGTCGGTGTTGTTTTGCAGACAAAAATTAAAGTATCTTATAGGTTTTTTTTTTTAGATAAAATACTGTATTTTATCAATGATTTTATTTTATATGAATGACAGAGTTCTGATTAAAAGGGACATTTTGAAATATAGCGGGCTATCAGAATCTGACATTTTACTTAAAATTTATATTTTTTAAATTGATTAAATCTTGAAAATATTTATTTAGAATCTCTTAATTGTTAAGTTAATTACAATTTTCAAGAATTAATATCAGTTTAGAAAATTTTATTTGGAGGGTGAGGCATTTAAAAAAATGTTTACTCTTATTTATTTTGTTTTATTATTTATTAAATATTGAGAATATAATTTTTAAATTAAAAAAAAAAAAAAAAACAATTATAGTAAATTATTTTTATTTTAATTGTAATTTTTATTGAATTTTTTTCAACAGGAATAATAGAATGGAGTAACTCGATTGCTTTGTCTTTGACTCCATTGAAAAAGAAAGCGAATGCCACGTCTCTCTATCTCATCTATGACTTTATCGATTTTTTTTCCACATGTCATGTCCTCTCATCGAATTAATTATATTATTTATCATCTTTATTCATTTTTTAAGGTCAGTAATGCATCGAAATATTTATCTAATTGCTTGAGGATTATTATCTAAATAATTTCATTAAATAAAATAATAGAGATTTTCTAAACTCGTGATTCAATGGGCTAACTTATAACCTTTCCCGGGTTGACAATTTTATCTCATTTTTTTAATATTTCCTCGCTATTAATCGTTTGATGTATATTTTCAATTTAATTTTTATTTGTAAATTTATTAAATTTAATAGGTAATTCGTATTATTAATTCAGTCACTCATTGCTTCAACTTTGACAAATAATTTTTACTTTCTCTTATTTCAATTTTCTTTTATTTCAAATTAGTTTAAATAATTGTGTGTTTTTTAAATAAATTTTAATCCTGTTTTACTTTAAATCATGTTATGTTTGAGTGGAAAATCTTTATTAAATTATTTCTTTTTAATTTCAGAAGTGACATGCATGGGGCTCCAAGAACACAACAAAATTCAGATTGATTAAATAAGGTAAGCATTTATTTATTCTAAAGAAAAAGAAACACAAATTTTAATTTTAATTTCGATATGCAAATTATATAAATTTAATTTTCATTATTCCTTTTATTAATTCAATCTCTCTTTGCTTCAACTTTGACACAATTTTTTCATTTTCTTTTATTTCTAATTGGTTTAAATAATTATTTGTTTTTTAATCACTCATTATTTAATATATATTCAAATGGAAAATCTTTATTAAATGATTTATTTTTTATTTTAGATGTGACAGGCATTGATGGGGCTCCAAGAACACAACATCCATCGATCATATATATATATATATATATATAAAATAATTCCATTCGAATTGTGTTTTAAAAACCCGAGTGTTTGAAAAAATACAGATTAATAAAATAAGGTGAGCGTTAATATATATTCTAACATTGAATTTTAATTTTGACCATTTTATATTTATTTAAGTGTAAAATCTAAATTAAATTCTGAATTATTCTTTATTTTAGGCTGATTTGGTCAAAAGTTTTGACATCAAATGTTCTGCTTGAAACTCTCAATTTCTCTTAAAAAGATAATCAAAAACATCCATCGATTAGACTAATATATATTTTATAATTTCCATTTAATTACAATGCTTTTATATCATGACATGGTGTTCCTGATATTCATGTGCTTATGAAACGATTCTACTAAACAGAAGTAAATATTTAAGGTCAGTAATACTTTTAAATATGTTCAGGATTATTTAGTTTCTCTTATTTCAATTTCGTTTATTTCAAATTAGTTTTAATAATTATGTGTTTTTTACATAAATTTTAATCTTGCATTACTTTATATCATATTATGTTTGAGTGGAAAATTGAATCTATTAACATTCAAATTTAATCAAATTTTAATAATATTTAACAAAATAATAAGCTCACCTTTTCGTGTCGTATATTCAGGGTGTGGACCGTCTGACTTAGGGGTGTGTGTGGCAAATAAAAGAGTTAGTGATATTTAACAAAATAAACAGAAAGATATATATATATATATATATATTTCTTTTTTCTACTTTTTCAGGCTCAAAGGTCATAATAACTAACTCACTGGCCGGAAATGAAGTTGAATAGAGGATCATTTGCTAAAGGCATCTTAAGGAGTTGCAAGATCATCTCATGAAAAAGGGAGAAAGCACTTCATTTTATGAAAACATCTGAGTTTGTAAGTTCTTAATTTTTAATCGAAAAACTCTGATCGTATAAATGTTGACTTAATTCAGGGTGGGTCTAGGAGTTCAGGAATTTATTACTTTTATTAGAATTCAATTATTTCTTAGGTTCCTTGTACCTTGATCGCTCTCACCAATCCTTGAATCCTCACTTGTTTTATTTATTTTCTCCTTTTCTTTGTGCATGGGGCTTTCTCAAATAAATTAATTATTAAATAGAAAAAATCAAATAATCATTAAAAATTTCTAGCGAAATCAATTTTTGAAAATTTTATTAGATTTACTTTCTTTATAATCAAAATTATTAGATTATATATGAAGGGGTTAGTGGAAGATTGTGATTATGGATAATATGAATATGAGATTAATTACCTTTATTTTTTTTTCAGCAACTTCATCTGTCACCTGTCACCAAGTCAAACAAAGAGGGCTAAAACAAATTAATATGAAAAGGAGTGGGCATATAGAAACAAAGTCTCTACACTTCGCCTTCTACACCATCATCGAGCTTGTCGCTGGAGCACCATCTCAGCAAACATCAAACTCCTTCTTAATTAACAGGTTGGCCTAATTAATATTCACTTCTTTTTCAATGAAATTCCTTAGAACAACTTCATGCTACCACGCCTCACTTAAAAATATTTAATTGTATAACGCCTCTCCCCCCCCCCCCCTTGTATAAAATAATACAAACTATTATGTTTTTTGATTATTACAAGACTTTAGCAATCATCTAGAAAATTGTATCAGGAATGAAAGTTTGAAAGAAACGCAGCTAGAATTTTTTCTTTAAAAAAATATATTTTTAACCGAAGATGGCTTTAACCAAAGCCGAAATTCAGCTGTTAAAAATATATTTAAAAAAAAATCTGGCTGCGTTTTCTTCAAACATTCATTCCTGATACAATTTCCACCAGCCATAAAATATCATTATACTAATTTAGAAAATTGCTCGCTGTGGCTAATATTCGCGCCTTCCCTTAGACTAGTCCGCGCCTTCATAGGAAGGCGCACGTCACAGTTTGGAAAACGCTGCTAGAAGGTGTCATACTCTCTCTCTCTCCCCCTTTTGATTTGACTCCCCGAATATACCTTTAGTAAGGGATAATATTTATACTATTTTAAATATATTTGACCGTCCTCGTAGCTTTATTAAAAATATAACCCACTTCTGTCTATTGTGAGTATTAATAACTCAAAAAGTTATAGGAATTTCGGAATGAAAATAATTTTCCTGTAATCACTAGAAGGTCCTCTTTAAGCATATAAAATTTCATTTCAAAATTCCAACGGCAAGTTGCCTAAATAGATCGTGACAGACGGACATTAACGAATTATATATATAGATTTTGAAAAAACTTAAAAATTGAATTTTATATTTTTTCTTTAACTAATAATACCTCTGGTCCAAATAATACTTAAATATTTCTTTGTTTCAGAAGAAAGTTCTTAGAAAATAACATTCTTGTGCGTCATCAACAAAGAACAAACTCATATGCAGATGGAAAAAAACTTTTTTATAAAATTGTGAGTTGATAGAAGAAAGCAAGCAACGAACAGCAAGTCCTTTAGATGCATTCACCTCGTGCCAGGAGTGAGCAGTCGATTAAGCTTGCTTCTCCTTGGAAAGTGCTTTTCTACTATATCAGCAAGAATAAAATGTCGCAGACAGCTCATCTCTCTCAAATTGAAAGGTATTTATTTGCATATTTCAAATTATCCCTATTAAGTAGACATGCATGCATTTTCTCATGTGATTATATCACTGTTTTCATAAAATAAGATGGAAACCTTTACTGAAATTCTATTTAGATCTAATAAAGTTTGAAAATTTAAAAATATTAAAAACAAAAACTTTGAAATAATAACATGAGAAAATGCTTGAGGATCCATTTAATAGTATTTTAATTGCTTGAGCCTTATTTAAAATTCTTTTATTCTTTCAATTTTAATTAAATATATATAACTTATATACATTTCGGTTGTGAGATGTTAATGATCGATTTATTCATTTTAGTTGAATGTCATGCAAATGATTGATTCGACATGCAAATGATTATTTCAACCTTAATTATTAATCTATGAATATTTATTTTTTTTTTGTTCTCACCCTATCAGAAAAAAAAAGCTCAATCATCCTCGTGGAGCGTAAATTTCTAGCTAAATGTTTGAATGAAAGAATTAATTTTTCCATTCATTTGAAACTTTTTATTTCAAATATTTGTCCAAATTTTTTTTTTATTTCAAAATTAATTTATTATTTTGTTTTCAGATTGGACTGCTGCTTATCCGCGAATGTGAGTGTGAATAAGAAAAAAAAAAAAAAAAAAAAACCTTCATCTCTTGTAGCACTGCACTCGGTGGGTAATATGTGGTGGGTTATATTTCTTTACAATTTGCGCGTCAGCACCGAGAACAAAGACCCATCCTCTTTATAGGACCTTTTCATATTTATTTATTATTATTGGAGATATGGCTCCATGTTAATATTCAATTGAAATACTTTTTCTCTCAGATTTATTAGAATTTACAAATAAATAAGTAAATTTAACGAAATGAATAGGATGGGCTCATTTTTTTTTCTATTTTTTCTATTTTATGTGATTATTCATTTATCGTATTGTGGGGAGGGATTATAAAATAATTTTTATTGAATATTTAAAAAATATCTATAGAATAGGATAAGAAATAATAAATAAATATTTCTTTGTTTCAGAATACATTCATGTTCGTCATCATTATTAGCAAAGGATTAACTCGTAGGCAGTTGGAAAAAATAAAATTTTTTAATAATTGTGAGCCGATAGAGAAAAGCAAGCATCGAACAGCAAGTCCTTTAGTTGCATTCACCTCGTGCCAGGAGCCAGTCGATTGAGCTCGCCTCTCCCTGCAAAGTGCCCTTCTACAATTGGGTTGATATTAGCGAGAATAAAACGTTGCACACACCTCATCTCTCGCAAATTGAAAGGTATTTATTATTTGCACATTTCAATTTAATTTATATTTTATTTCTTAAAATATTGTTATAAATTTATCATTTTTTTAAAATGATCAAACCTGCAAATCGTTTATCAATATTATTATTTTATTTTTTGTAAAATTTTTCGTTTCTGGCAAATCCTTTTTTTTCCCTAGACTCACTAATCATATTTAATAAGAAAAAATAATAATTTTTATCTGTTACAGGATTGAGCATTGCTTGGGTCGCCTTCTTCTTTCATCATCGACCTTGTCGCATGAGCATCAAAATCTCAGCGCAATTCTCTGCTTTCTCTCCCTGTGCACAAGGTATGCCCAGATGATCAAATATTTTAAATTTATTATTTCATATCATAAATATTATAATATTTTACCTTGGGAAAGTCATTCTTTATGAAATTGTTATTAGTTTTTGATTACATCTATTTTTAATATCAACAATAATAACTTTATTTATTAAATAATCTATGAAATTTCTTTTAGGCTTGTTTTAATAATTATCGTCAAATATTAATAAATTAATGCGAAAATCTTTTCGTTCCCATTTTGATTAAGAATTCATAGGCTTATATATATATAAATATAAAATTTTTATAATTAATATAAATTTGTTTAGAACTCGTTGAGATTATCATTACTCTAGTATGGTTATCAAAGTGTCCCGATGACGTTCTTCCAAGTGTCCGCTCATTTCTTTAACGATTGGTAACCGAACCTTTATCGCCCACTATCTTCTATATATATATATATATATATAGAATATATGACCGTCTACATGAAAAAGTACCAAATCTTCACCTGGGTCAAAATTGAGTTCCGGTATTTTTAGAATTTTTATCATTTTTTGTTTGGAAGATATGATTTTTAAAATTTTGATTATGAAAAATCTAGATTTGAGAAAAATGCCCCACCTTTGTCTTGTTTTTTCAATTTTTTTATATAAAAAAATACATAGATTTTGATAAATCGAATATATTTCATCATATAGGATGAAGTAATAAAAAAAAATCAAATTTTTTGAACTTTTTTAGTAAATCGGCTCTCCTTAAAATCTAGCCCAGTGAAGATTTGGTACCTTTTCATGTGGACTTGGAATGTAATTTCTTATGAATAATCGAATATACTTGTGAAGGGATTATGGGATGAATAAAAACAATTATTTAATAAAATAATTTCTATTGAATATTTAAAAAATATCTATAGAATAGGATAAGAAATAATAAATATTTTTTTGTTTCAGATCTTAGGAAAAAACTCCCATGAGCTCATTATCATAGCAAAGAATCAATCTATTCGCCTTTTTTATTAATTGTGGGCTGATAGACAAACAACAAACAAGACAAATTTTTAAGTTGCATTCACCTCGGTTAGCTCTTTCTTACTTTTACCTCTATTTAATATGTATATTCATCCAGCGACCTTTCTTTCTTTGCCTTGCAGTTATTTGGTGAGTTTAATTAAATTTCACATTTAATTGAATTGAGAAGAATAAAGAGAATAAATGTCCAAAATCATATCTGGCTCATGGAAAAAATTTTAAAAATTCTTTAATTAAAATACATTCAAGATAAATGTGCATTTGTTGTACTGATTAAATAATGACGTTGATTTCCTATTAAGTTATTCTCTGAGTATGATGATTATTAAAAATTCATTTATTATTAATAATCATTAAGATTTCATGAGTACGATATGATTCTGGTCAGGAACATCACTATTAAGTAGACATCCATGCATTTTCATGTGATTATTTCACTGTTTTTTATAAGATGAAACAAAATCTGAAATTCTATTCTATGTTTGGAAAAACTTAACAATCCATCTTATGGTATCACTTATAAAAATTGAATTTTTATTTTTTATTTAACTTATAATGACACTCGTCCAAAAAACACTTTCATAAGATTAGTCAAATTATTAAATTCTAATATGAATAATCTAATATATTTAAAATGGATATTTGTGAAGGGATTATGGGATAAATAAAACAATTATTAAATAAAATAAATTTATGGAATATTTAAAAAACATCTTTAGAATAGGAAGAGAAATAATAAATAAATATTTCTTTGTTTCAGAAGAGTGACAGGGACCAGTCGATTGAGCTCGGCTCTCTTGGAAAGTGCTTCTTGGTTCCACTGCTTTGATATAATTTGGAATAAAACATCGCACACACCTCATCTCTCGCAAATTTAAAGGTATTTATTATTTGGAAATTTCAATTTAGTTTATATTGTCTTTATTAAAATTATTGGTTTATCATTTTTTTTTTTTTAATGATCAAACCAGAAAATTGTTAATCAATTTTATTATTTGTATAATTTCTCGTTTCTGGTAAATTGTCTCTTTCTCTCATACACACACTCATCATATTTAATAAGAACAAATAATAATTTTTATGCCTTTTATCTGTACCAGGGGCGGGTTTTGCAAGTGGTCGCCTTCTCCCTTCATCATCGATCTTGTCGCATGAGCATCAACAACATCTCAGCGAAATTCGAGGCTGTCTCTTCTCTCTCTGCACCAGGTAGACCCAGATAATCAATTTTTTTCAATTTAGAATTTTTTTTTTTATGTCTTTTTTGGCATCTAAGGCCATTTAGACCCCATCCCTATTTATTTCAAATAATTGGTAGTCACTTCAAATGAAATAAATTTTTCTCGTTTGGGACGGGAAGCGAACCAGGGACTTCTCAAGCTAATGCCTTCTCTCTGAGCCACGGGTCACGGGCAATTTAATATTGAAATCATAAATATTAATCTTTGGCAAAGTAATTATCTTTCTTTTTAAATCTTTGCTATAGAAACCTCCCCTTCATTATGAAGTCTGTCCTTTTTGATTAGGGGCTGTCAAGGGATTCCTTTTTAACTTGATCGTAAATTTTTTTAAAACGGCCAAAAATTTATAAAAGAAAAAAAAAAAATTATTCTTTACTTCCTATTCTTCTTGCTAAGGGTTATTTCTTTTTCTAATCACTGTCCTTTAGGAATTTGTAAAATTGATGGTATAACAAAATTTGTTGATAATTTTTTAATTTTAAATAATCGCTTCCTGAGTCCATCCGCCTGTGCTATGGAATTTTATTGAATACTAATTACTTTAGTAAAATGTTAATCCAATTTATTTTTTTTGTCTCCCATGCCTTTATAATGTCCAAAGTATAATAATTTTTTTTTATCTCAAAAAATATTAGATTCAAAAAATTTACATCTACTTTTCATATTCTTTTGGAAAATAATTAAATTGCTTTCAATTAAAATAGGAGAATTAAAAATTATTGGTTTATTTTAACCCTTATAGATTTTCTATAAGGTTATTAAAATTAGTATAAATACATTTTTATTAGTATATATATATAAAGTTAAATTCAATAACTCTTAACCCTATAAAACATTAAAATTTGATTTTTTTGTTTCAGGCAAGACCGAAGACGCAGGACATCACATTTATACCAGGAAAGAGTTAATTATTTTGAGGGTTGAAGAGGTAACTGTGTATGAGAATCTCAATCTCTGGCTTGAGGGAAAAATAAAACATGTAAGTATTTTTTAAATTTCTTTTTATTAAAAAATTTTTTAATAAACATTTTTATTTCCGAAAAAGAATCGAAATTCGTAAGTATAATTGACATGAAATAAAAAATTATTATTCATAAAATGAATTGTAATTTATTTATTATTTATTAATTAATAATTCCCCCCGAGGATGTCACCTTGTCGTGGTGGGGGGCTTGACCGACTAAGAACATCCAAGTCTCAATGTCTTGGTTCATCCAAGACATCCTAAACCAGAATAAATGCTAAAGACAAATATATTTATTTATAATTTTATAATTAAATATATTCTCTTTAGCGCCCCTGGCGCGCGGAGAGCCGGTGGTCCGCCTTCCTTGCCTTGCTGCATGGATGCCTACATGCAGGGGGCAAGCGGGCGGCCGCCGCCGTCGCCTCATGTCGACGTCAGCTCTCTGCGCATGCGCCAGGGGCCAAGGAGTGGGGACTAGAGGCTATAAAAGTCATTGCGCGCATGGGTTGGAGGTCGGGGTTGGTGGTGGACAGCAAACTGATCACATCGTCTCTCTCCCACCTTGACTTGTTCCTTAAATAGACTATAAATATATATTGATTGATTTTATTTATTTTCCATTTCCTATCCTAGTATATATTTATTACTGTTATATTAAAGAATTTTAATATCTATTATTTTTATATAAGAATATTAATTAAACCTAATTTAAATATTTACTATTATTTTGATAATAAGAGTAGTATTGTATATTATTAGTAGACTATTTTATTAAAGATTAATAGAATTGAAATAAAAATTTCTATCTAATATTGAATAATTATATATCCTATTATATTATGAATAAATATTGAAATTAAAAGAAAACTAACTTTGAGATCAATAAAATAGTCTACTAATAATACTTTAATGTTACCTGTTGATTTTCTTCTCCGTTGTCAGCCTGAGGGAAGACCTTAAAAAAGAAAAATATTATTTTATTATTTTTTCGTAGTAATATAACATACAAAAAGTTTCACTTACAATTTTAAAAGTACAGGCAATTTATAAAAATCGTACAAATATAATATATAATACAAAAGCAGACTTTAGGACAAAAGGGAATATTATTTTTCTTTACAATCATATTAATTTACAGAATAAATTATATTAAAGAATTTATCTAAATTAAAAAAATTGGAATAAAAAAAAAAAGATTTGTTTTATTCAAACAAACCTTATTAATTATTTTTTAAGATGTAGAAAAAATATAGAAAACAGAGTTTATGCTATTTTCTTTCCACATGAGATCTTCTCAGGGCCATTCAATTATTTTATTATTAATTAATATAAAATAAATCTAACATACAATCATCTATTTTTTAAATTTATACTTTGTAAAAAAATTGTTTATATAATTATTAATTTTGAATATGTATTTATATTGCCCTGATAACGAACGAAATAATTCCAAGGCATTCTAACAAAGCCTGAAACAAAAAATATTTATTTTCTTCTATCATAATGTAATGTAAATATTTAAAATTAAAGTTTATATTTTAAATAATTGTTTTATTTACCCAGTAATTCCTTTAATTAACAAAGCAAATAAGAAAATTATTTAAATTAATGGGATGGGGATTTGTGGAAAATGATTATTTTTTTTATAAGAATGAAAAACAAAAGGAGGGATGGGAAGAAGGGATTCATTATTAACGAATAAACTGAATACTATTCTAATAGAGATAGTTAAAAAAAAGTTTCAATATTCTAATAAAATATGGGGATTGACTTCCCCGAGACTTTCTCGTATGTTCTTTTGGAATTACGTCTGGATGTGTGTGTAAACACGATTGCTTAAAAACCAAAGCAGCTAGATCGATGAAATTTGGCATATGCTCCTTACACTAAAATTGTAGATTTCTATCAACTTTTGGAGTAAATACGTCACTTGGAAGTAGTACTTTACTTAAAAAGTTTTTTCAAAAATTTTGAAATTTTCAATTTTTTTGTTATATTATGATAAAATACTCTATTTTAAAAAGTTTTTTATTCTTTGACTTTTTTTCGAAAACTGAATAGTTTTTGAAATAATCAAAAGAAGAAATAGAAAATTTTCGTTAATTTTGATAAAAAATCAAAACAAAATCATACAGGTGTCATTAAAAAAAGGGTAAATATAAACAAATTCATTTGTTTCACAAATTCATTTGTTTATATTTGCCCTTTTTTTAATGACACCTGTATGATTTTGTTTTGATTTTATCAAAATTAACGAAAATTTTCTATTTCTTCTTTTTTTGATTATTTTCAAAAACTATTCAGTTTTCGAAAAATATCAAAGAATAAAAACTTTTAAAATAGAGTATTTTATCATAATATAACAAAAAAATTGAAAATTTCAAAATTTTTGAAAAACTTTTAAGAAAGTACTACTTCCAAGTGACGTATTTACTCCAAAAGTTGATAGAAATCTACAATTTTAGTGTAAGGAACATATATCAAATTTCATCGATCTAGCTGCTTTGGTTTTTAAGCAATCGTGTTACACACACACACACACACACACACACACACACACACACATAATGCCAAAAATGGTTTTTTGGACTCAGGGAGGTCTAAAACGTGGAGAAACATCAAAATCTCGAAGTCGAATTTTTTTACGATTACATAACTTTCTCTATACGAGAAAGTAAAAATGAGAATAAATAAAAGTAATTCCATTCCCATACCTCTAAAGAGAGTTAGTCTATTAAGAATAGGAGCTCCTACCTCTTTAAGCACCCCAAGCCCTTTATGCCTTCCCGAGAAAAACTTCGAAATCAAGTTAGTTAATATATTACTAGAAAATAAAATTGAAATGTTAAAAATTAAATGTTTCAGGATTCCTATTTCCAAAAATAAAGATTTTTCTAAATCAAAAAAAAAAAAAGAAAAAACCCCCAAATTAAACCGATTTTGCAATGCCCTTGTAGGAGATAAAAATAATAAAAATTAATAATAATTTCTTATTAATATGATAAAAATTGAACTGTTTATACAAATGAAGGTAAAAGTAAATGTATTCTAGGGAAGGAAACCTTTAGATGGGAATGGAGACAGACCCAGAAGCGAGGCTAGCCATGGAGGCACGTTTTATTTTTATTTATGCCCTTTCGATAAAGTTCGGTAATAGGGTAAATTTTTTTTTTTTTTTTTAAATTGCTTCAGCCTCCATAAATAAAGACCTTGACCAACAAGTCATTTCGGGTCAGCCTACATTTAAAATCACCAAAACGATCTGATAAAATTACATGGAATACTAGTTTTTAGTTTTAAATTATAAAAAAAAAATCAAAAAAGATAAATAATTGAAAAATGCATTACAACCAAGATTTCAAAACTCTTATTAGAAATAATTAAATTTTCGAAAGTCAGTTAAAACGAGCGGTCTATTTATGTTAAAATCATGTCTATTGACAAATGAAATACAATTTTTCTTATAGACTGTGGCTAAGGCATAAATAAAAATAAACCTCCAGAGCTAAGAGACATGAGTAGCAATTATATATTCAAATAAATAAAAATAATTCTAAAAAATTAAGCTCTTTTAAATGTGATTTGAATTAATTTCGTTCCAATATAAATAATTTAAAAAGAATTAGAATTTTAAAAATTTCAATAAAGACTCACCAGATAAAAAGTTTTTCGATTTAAGACGACGAACGAGGATGTGGTGGCTCTGGGTAATATCTCGCTTTAATAAAGGCCACACACAGGTCTGGAGTCGCTGGGAACCATCAAAAAAAGAAACAAACCATAAAGGAATTATTATATCTTAAAGTCATTGAAACAAATAAATTAAGAAGCTAAAAAAAAAAAAAAATTATTTTTTAATATAATAAATCATTATCTGAATGAATAGAGGTAAAAATTTAATTTAATTATATCATTTTCCATTTGAAGCAAAGCAAAGTGCCCTCCCCAGACTACGATAAATGAATAATCACAAAAAATAGAAAAATCCTAAATATGAGCCCATCCTATTCATTTCGACCGATCATAATTAAATTTTACTTATTTATTTGTAATTTTAATAAATATAAGAGAAAAGTATTTCAATTGAATATTATCATGGAGTCATATTCTTCTCCAATGATAAAAAATAAATAAATATG